>BQNB010183115.1:0-12433 GCA_026074375.1 Tanacetum coccineum | reverse complement strand
GTAGATTAGTCAACAAAAATGTGGGAAACCATGATTACGCCACCTCTAAAAAGACTAAAAAAATAAATATATTGATAGGAACTTTAAATTCTCTAACCAAAATGATTTTCTAACCATACACAATGAGTCAATGTGGAATTCCGATGCCCATTTTATGTGATTTGGTCGATAGACTCATAATGTTATTAAAGTTAATTTTTGGCTTTTCAAACATTAGTCCGAGAGGTATACTCTAGCATTAGACTAGTGGTAATAAGAGGCATTTCCCCGTTATCTGCCCACAAAGAAGCGTCATTGCTATTAGCCTCACCATGAAAGACGTGTCATGCTAATAAACAACAAAACAACATTATAAATGTTTAAAGAAAAAATGTTTAAGATAAGATAGGTAAAAAGCTAAAATGATACGTATGTATATTTAAGATAAGATAGGTAAAAAGCTAAAACGACATGAGCTTAAGAGGTCTTGAGCCTAAGCTGGGGAACATTTGGTAATCAAGCTTTATATATAAATATCAACTAGAACCACGAGTCTAAAGGGGCCTTTATATTTTTGACGAGTTTGTGTGATTTTTATGTTTACTTTATAAGGGTGGAAAATCCCCGATTTCCAATAGGGATCCCGGTCCTCGTTGTGGATGGGGATACGGATGTAAATCAATTCCCCGACGCAGATGAGGTGTGAGAAATAGGCATAAGGATGGGAAGTACGATCCCTGACATTCTCCGTCTCATTGCCATCTCTAGGTGCTAGAGATGAAGTAACAAGTCATCCTAAAAGCAAAATATGAACCTTAAATGTTGTCTAAATCACACATTTAGATTCATATGTCACATGTTTCCACAAATAATTTATACATGTAAACACACATGCTTGTGATACGAACAAATAGCTACATCAATAAGCAAACACGTACAATATGAAACTATGAACACATACAAACGCATACATAGCAATGTGAGAATGTGAGCATATAAACAAACACATATAATATAAAACTAAAAATACATATGAAGACATACTAAGTAATGTGGGAACGTGTAAGTATGCATAAACATAAAGATGAAATTTTTTGTGGGAAATCGGTGGGTATTTACACACATATTTCTCACGAATTTATAAAATTGGTAGGTAATTTAGGTAATATGTGGGAAATTACCCACGACTTTCCTACGGACATAATCATTTTATTTTACTTTCTTTGATATAGTTACACATTTACGCATATACACGTCCGTATACTTACATACAAAACATCTATCGATACAATGAATGACATAAACGGACATGCGAAACATACACGTGTAGATATCCAGACATATGCAATCGTTTATTCCACAAAAAGGTTATGCCTAAACCTACACATACATTTGTGATACTCACATAAATAGTTACGTTAATAACATACACATATAATATGAAACTATAAACACATATAAAGAGCTACTAACTAATGTGGGAATGTGTAAGTAGGCAGAAACATAAAGACGATATTTTTGTGGGAAATCCATAGGTATTTACACACATATTTCTCACATATTTATCAGATTCGTAGGTAATCTGTAGGAAATTACCCACGACTTTCCCACAGCCATAATCTTTTTTCTTTTACTTTTTTGATATAGATACATGTTCATACATATATACGTCCGTATACCTACATATAAAACATCTATCGATACAATGAATTTCATCAATGGACATGCAAAGCATACACGTGTAGATATCCACACATATACAACCGTTTGTTCTACAAAAAAGTTATACATAAACATACACATACACTTGTGATACTCACATAAATAGTTACGTTAATTAACAAATACATATAATATGAAACTACAAACACATATAAAGACATACTAAGTAATGTGTAAGTAGGCAAAAACATAAAAACAATATTTTTGTGGGAAATCCATGGGTATTTACACACATATTTCCCATGGTTAACACAAAACAACATTTGTTGGTAATACACGGCTAGTGACCCACAAATTTCCCACACACGAGTTAAAAAGTTATTTAATTAAATAATACCGTGTGAAATCTGTGAGTAATGTAGATAAAATTTGCCAGATAATTTTAGCCATGGCTAATATGTGTGAAATTTGCCATAATTTTCCCTCAGACGTATGATTAACAAAAAATAGTGTGAATATTGTCGCAAATATGTGGGAAATTTGCCATAGATTTCACACGAAAGCATGGTCAACAATTTAATGTGTAGATAGTGGAAAATCCATGAGAAATTTATGATATATTTTCCACAGAAATTTAGTCAACAATCTGGTGTGACAATATGTATGTTGCTGGTTCTAGTAATATTTGTGTAGTGTTGTTGAGTTGTGTGTTTTGTGCTTGTATATTTATGTTTGTTTGTATGTTTTTTTTTGTTGTTTTTTGTTATGTGTGGATGGTTGTTTTTGTTTTGCACCTCCTAATAGCATTGGATCAAAAAAATAGCCCACTTAAAACTCGCCACCGTCCCCCCCTTAAAATATTTGTCGGGTTCCATGTGAAATTTCACAGTGTTTTTTTCTATGGGAAAAAGCAGTTTGTGTAGTAGTGAGTATAACCTAATAACTAAGTTATAGAATTACTCTTCATCTTAAAAATGTGTTATTAATAGTTTTACAAATCACAAGTAGAAGCAATTTAACAACATTTACACAATGGGGTTTTCAAAGTTTAAAATATTTATTAGAAATGAATCAAACAATTTGGCAAAGATTGTTTGTGAAATAACAATCTTAGTTGAATGACAATTGAGGCGATATCCTCTTTAACTTAAACATAAAACCTAAGTTGTGGTTTAAGTATGAACTTATACTTGTTAATAAGTTCATTGGTATAAGTTTAATTCAAAGAGTAAATGCTCTTAATGTGTCTCACATTAAATTTAAGAAATAACATTTACTTAACTACAAACATTCTCTTTAATAGCTAAAAATTAGGGTTTCCAAAGGCTTTTACTTTACACATGTTAAGTTTGAATAGTTAAGTAAGGTGTGCATTAAATTCTTCTACTTTAAGTAAGTGATATACTATCTTTTAAAGAACAAGTGTTGCATCTTTTTACCAACTATAAAAAGGTGTTGAATCCTATGAAGACTTGCTTAATCTCTTTATGATTTTCTAATTTTTTTTACCTTTGACCTTATAAATATTTGAGATTCTTTTCTTAGTATCTCGGGCTATGAGGATATCAGACATCGTTCAATGAGACATTGTTAAATCTCACTGAAGTGAACACTTTCTTTGTAACTTGTAGGTAGTTGCTAAACCGTATCAGCACTGATATGAAGACTCTAGATCTTAAAAGCCTCATAATGAGTTGTGTTAATTATTTCTTCGCGACTATGTTATACTTAGGCAATTCAGAGATTGTTGGACGCTAAAATGGCCAAACAATCTCCCTTTATTTGGATATATAAATAGTGATAACGCTCAAATTATATATATTTCTATATGCGTTATCAGTGCTTTTATATATCTAATTTGGGTAATTATAAGAACTTTCGATACTTAATTGAGTATATTTGTTGTTGTAGGTTCATATGATGTGTCGTGGAACAAAACAGAAGTAAACACGAAGATTTGAAGCTTACACGAAGAAATAACTCAAGTTGAACGCTTCCCGACACCTGTCCACTGTTTTTGCCATAACTCGGTCATACGAACTCCGTTTTAGTTGGTTAAAGTGGCCATGCGAAGAGAATTCAATTATCTACAACAATGAATAGGCCAAGTGCTGAAATTGCCTAAAGTGTGGCGTTTTTACCTAAAGTGCGGCGCACTTTTGAGGCAGTGGAAAAAATTAAAGGTATTAAATGAAGACATCATTAACACCCGAAGTGTGGCGCACACTTTATGTTGTGCGGCGGTTTTGGCCTTCGAACAGCCTATAAATACCCTTATTTAGCTATTCCATTTCATATATCTCTCACACAATTATATATCTTATACACACACATTCATTAGAGCCTTTAGACAGGAGGAAGGAGTGGCGAGGATCTTTGGATCTAATGATCCAAACACCCCTTCTCACCACCATGTTACCGCCACTCTAACTACCACTCCTCACCATGAACCACCACTAAAACACCATATTTCCAGAACCTAAGCACATTATACCATAAGGATTAGACGATTCACACCAAATCTCTAATTTCGTCCCTATATTAAACCCTTTACCAAACATACCATTTGGCGACGTGTTCTAGATTTCCAGCTGGTTTGTGACAGCCCTGTAGGTTATCTTAGTAGGTTTGGATATTGGTTGTTTATGAGAACAATTAGTTATTGGTTTGGTTATGATGTAGTGTTAGTTGTTTACTTTGTTCCAATATGTGAAACATGATATAATAATTGGATGATTTTGATATGACTTATGAATATACATGTTTATGAATTCGATGTTATCTTTGCTTAGATCCTTGTTTATATTTTAGTGTATCATTTCAATTGAAATAGGCCGAAAGGGTTAATTGTCTTGATGTATTTTGAACCGTTTGTCTATGGCATGTCAATATCATACTTGTGAGAATTGTGTGGTAAATTGATAAACAACCTAAGTGGAATAATGTTTAAGACCATTCCTTATTTTGATCGACCGGGTTAGGAGGAATTCATATATATGCATATTTGATATAAACCATTCTTAATGCACTCGTGGTAATGTAGTAAATAAGCCAAAAGGATTCTGTGTTATCATTGGTAGATATGCATGTTATTAGGATTACCTGTCATATATGACTTGTATGCTTTGTTTATATAAAGTCTTTCTCTATATCTATCTATTATGTTATGTGGATCATGCCTTGTTTCTTGCTTGCTTTATACACACGTTTTGGCTATTTGATCTGTGACAATCATTTAGCTTTGTTACTTGATAAACAATCTGTGAATTACTACAAATCCCGTGGAACGACCTGGACTTACCTAAAACTATATTACACTCGAATAGGGTATACTTGCCCGAATATTGTATTTTTAGTCAAAATCGGTATTTCTAGTTATTATAAATTTAACGCTTGTAAAAACATGCATCAAGTTTTTGGCGCCGTTGGCGGATATTTGTTTCGTTATTTGCAGATTGTTTGCTAGTCTTGTGCAGCTTACGTGTGTTTAAATCATTTGAAATCTCTTAAACATGTCTTCTGATGTAGTAAGTACAGTGCACATCTTTGTGTGTGCGCCGTACTTCCCCTGTTCCCGTTTGTTATTTTACAGGTTTATACCCAAGGAGCGCCGGTTTCACACCAAAATCGCCGTACTGTTATACAAATCGAAATTTATAAACTCGCCGTACAGTTTTTTGGCAAACTGACCCAAAAAATCATTTTTCTTCAGGAAGTACGCCGCACATACACTTTGTGTGCCGGTTTTTCTAAAAAACCCAGAAAGTACGCCGCAATTTTCATAAGTATGCCGTACTTTCTGCAGAATTTTCACCAGCAGAATCAGATTTAAAACCAAAACCAAAACCAAAAACCCCCAAATTGCTAGTCTCAGCTATGTGATCAATTGAAAATTCCATTTTATATGATTACACGCCTTGTACAATTGTGACTAATTAGCTTGTCATTCAAAATTAAAAAACAAAAAGATTTTGAATCTTGCTTCATTTTGATTTTGGCATGCTCTAGTTAATGTAGTAAACCATGCTTTATGTTTATTAAATTTGTTTTATTATTTCTCTTGCATTTCATCTGTCAAAAATAAAATGTTCGAAAAAATTGCAGTAAGTACGCCGCACAATTAACTTTGAGCGCCACACTTTCCACCTGCATAACAAAAAATTCAGATTTTGTATAAAAATAAATCAGATGCATTTTCTTTTTATGTTTTGTGAATACTTGTAATGTGTTTGATTTTGTGTTTGCATATTGCTTGCTTGCGTGTTTATAAGTATGACCATTTTTTTAAATATAATATTTTTATTTCTTTTTGTTAATATGCTTATTGTGTGTTGGAAAGTTTTTTTGTGTTTATGAATGTGTTTGTATTTGTGATATTAAATAATAAGTGAAAAATCTAAAAATCTGTTTTTGTCATAATAAAACCGTCGCACATATAATGTTGTGCGGCGCACTTTTGTAATTTTTACCGCGCTCATTTTTTAAATATTTGAGAAATTATAAGAAAATTAGGTTCTAAGTACGACGCACTGTCTTTTAAGTGTGACGCAGTTATGGTCTGAAAATAATAATAATCAAAATTTTGTAAATTATTTGTTTTATAAGTTATATAATTATTGTGTGTTTGATTTATGCTTAAAATTTTAAAAACCCAAAATATTTTTTTAATCTCTTTATGTAGTAGTTATAAGTTTTCGTACCTTGAATAATAATTATGTGCTTGATATGTATTTTTCTGTAAACCAAAATAAAAAAAACTAAAAATTTAAAAAGATTTTATGTGTGTCTGTTATAGTAAATTGTGCATAAATTAAAATAAAAACTCTTAAAAAATATAAAAATGTTTTGAACTTTGTGGGTGTGTTCACTGTAAACCCTCACGACACTATAAGTCGTCCACTCAGGCCATCGAGGGGTTTAAAGGCTTGTTGCATACGCTAAATGCAATCGTGGTGGCTACGAAAGTGTGCTTTAGTATTTTACGGTCTTCGTTGTTGTGTTTAATTTTCAAATTAAAAATTAAGTGGAGTTTGGATTGTTAGTTTCCATTTTACACTTGGGGAATGATATATTTGGATTGGTATATTATATGTGATTGAATTCGCATGCTTGGCGTTTCGTTTCGCGCCGTATTTTTTTAGAATTCAACAAAGCACTTATGAGCCCCGGGAAGTCTCGTTTCTCTTATATTTATTTTTCCCATTCTGGCACTATTAAGTTATTTTCTGATTATGCATATTGCTAAACTTAAGTGTGGGGGGAAAATGAATTGGAAAAATTAGACTCATTATTAAACGTATAAACTTTTATTCGCCCTCAGTAATCTAAAAATCTAATCTTGTTTTTAAATTTCTTTTGTCACTTAGGTTAATATATTAGAATAAAACGTAGTTAATAAATAAAGTTTTTGCAATCAGAGATGTGTCCCGATTGATAAAGCAGATCCGATTCGGGATCGATGACATTACCTGCGCATTTATACCAATCACGAAAAAGTGTAAGGTTTAGATCTTAAGGAGTTTAGGTATCCATCTTTGATACCTAATATAATTTTGGCCTTTAGCTTCTCGAGTTAAGGTTTGAATGCAATTGCAAGTGTCTCATCCGTCGTTACGGCTGTGTATTTGTAATTTGTCGCCTTTTCTGGAGCATTGGTATCGGTTTAAAAATTGTATGAGTGTGCAGGTGATTTATTGATTCTAGAACTTGTGCTTGAAATCATTACGAGACCGCAGTGAGATCACGTTCGCGTGATAGAGGTATTTTTATATGATAAAGAGTCAATCTAGGATTTCAACCAATTATCCAACCAGTTAAAAAATTTTTGCTGAATTAACATGATTAGCTAACCAGCCAAATAAAATCTGTTTGTTAGCACTCATCTTTAGTGCTAGATACCCCTAGTTTAACCTCTGAGCCATTATATTCTTTTTTTCGTCCAATAAAAAAATAATACAAAAAAATATAACCTTTAGCCTAGCCTTGCCCCTTGTCGAAAGTCCCTATGGTTGGTTGCTAGTTGCTCGGTATGATTGGTTGATTTTTGCTGATAGTTTGTTCGCATTTTGCTATAAGTGTTGTGCCATTTCAATGAAGACGAAGGTTGCAAACTCCGTATTTCATATTTTTTGTGGTGTATTTGATGTGTCTTTGTGTGGTGTATATTTTATTGATTCAAGTTTTAAATTTATATTTTGCCGACTAAACCAAAAACAACACTTTAACGGGCGTGTAATCCGTTCGGTAGTAGTTTTGTGGTAAGTAGGGTGTCGAACACTTGAAGCGAGGTTAAATCTATCAATTTAATTAATACATCTTGTTATTAGTTATGTTAATTTCTATCCTATTTCTAAACTTATGTCAAGTTCCTAAATCCTAATTCTAACGGGAAAAAGGGGTTTTCAGCCTAAGAGACTGGCACGGTTTGGTTGGTGACTACAATCAATTCAAGGCACTTTAACCCACGCAAGCTAATTAAACAAAAGATAAAAGAGCGGTCAAGCCATCAAATTAAGAAATTTATTAACCATTATATAATCGTTAGAAAGTTGGTTTTGTTTATAAGTCATTGATTTACTTTTCTTCGTGGAGGCATATCATTCTTAAGACTTAGGCGTTACATCATCCTAAGACCTAGACACATTAATTCTGTCATAATTAAAGCATCCGCATAAAGCATCCTTACTTGTTGATTATAATCTATCTTAGGGATTAAAGCAATGGTGATCTTGTTAAACCCTAGCTCATAGAGACTTTATCCATTTACCGCTTAATAGTAATTTATACACTAGTAGTGCACTTGTCCAACTATCCAATGGAATCAGAACGTTATTTGTTGAATAATCTAGGTTCACATGCAAGTCAACACGATCAATAAAACATTGGCAATATCCAATTAACTAGTTAAGCCCGAAGCGTATCCTAGACACAGACTTAGAAGGACAATATTTGTGATCCTATGATTCTAGATGTATAAATCACTATATGGAGTGCTATCCTAGACTCTAGATTTACTTTGTCTGTATCACTAGATCCAATTGAATGATATGTCACATACAAAAGCACGTAAACAAGTATAAATTGATAAACATAAACAAGCATTCAACAATAAATCAAGAAATCGAGATAAACAATTACCAAACATTCAGATCTTCATAATAATGGCTAATACCCGAAGGTATTAGCCTTCAAACGTCATAATAAATACAAAAGCAATTATTTAGCCAAGGTAAACTAACCGAGTTAACGAATGATACCAAAAACTGAACGATTACTAAAGTATATGGAATTACACGTTGTCTCCTATGGAATTGATAACGTTGCTCGACCTCTTCTGCTCTTTTTCTCCTCTGAAAATCGACTTTTATGGTTTAGGTATCGAGAATATGATTTAGCACACTTAAAACTCGTTTTTGAGTTTTCTATTTATAAGGTCTAGAAGTCGGTTCGATACGGCGTATCCAAGGATTGGATACGGCGTATTGGGGATTTCTTAGAGTAGGGACCACGTTTGATATCTTCCAGAATATTCACATACTATATCTTGAATACGGCATATTGAGTCTCTCTGGATACGGCGTATTGAGCTTTATTCTTCTGTGGTCTTTGGTGAGTGCAGGCACGGATACGCCGTATCTTCCTTGATGGATACGGCGTATTGGTCTTCAGAATAGTAATCTTCAAAATATCTTCATTTAAGCTCCAGAATGCGCGCCTTTTGCTATCTTTCACCAATTACTCCATAATTACTATAATTCTCAAATATAAACGATTAAGTAACAATTCTTTGCAATAACTATACAAAATGGGTTAATAACATGGGATAAATGATGCTATAAAATAGACGTTATTTGATGTCATCAAATATCCCCCTACTTGAATCCTACTTGTCCTCAAGTAGCCTTTAGAAGTTTATAAAAATGTATCCCTAAGGATATTTTCCGTTAAAGCATTTATTTGATCTATTACAAGTATATAACCAAACAGCTCACGAAATAAGAAGATGAAATCACTCAAATCACTCAACTAATCTATGTGGTAACATGTAACCAAATCGCTCAATTGCTCGGTCGTGACGAGTATTCTATCATAAGCTTGGCAAGGATACATATCTTCACCACTAAAGCCAAGGAGTAACAAGTTGATAAAGGTAAATATGGGTTTTTGTATGGAAAGGCTTACGGTTGATCATTCTATAATCTTTTACCAAAAGTACCACTCCAACAAGGCAGCTGAAGCACACATACATGGCTGTAACGACGAAATAGACATGTGTGTTCGATCACATCCTCATTCGAATTTAACCAACGGTTAGGATGAAGAATGATATAGGGTAGGAACCTTCTAACTTTAACCAAAAGTCGTAAACCAACGAGGCAGCTAAGACATGCATACATATACATAACGACAGAATAGACATGCACGCTTGAACAAGTCCTCATTCGCGTAAAACCAGCAGCTAATCATTAGGTGAGAGGGAAGTGAATTGTTGTTAAATAAAAATCAAGAAACAAATAGATTAAGCCTAAAGTATATTGCTAGACACTTTTTTCCCGACCGTTTCCAAGATAAAGACATGACCATTTACAACGTATTTGATCATCGATCAAAAACAACAACCTAAGTTGGCATTCCCATAACGGTCAACTTCCCAATCATCCCAAAACTTTACATACTCTATAAGGCAAGTGGCGATATCTTCCACTTTGTACAATACTCTACATCGTATCAACGAATAATCGATCCTTCATGTAATTCCTTCGGTAATGCTCTTTGCGAAACGATTATCTTTAAACTTTCTTTCCCTTTTTGTATTTTTCCATTTTTTTTTGATTTTTTTTGCTAACTATTCTTCAAATCTCGGTGTAGTTTCACCATCTTCAGGATCATAATAATTCCGGATAATTTCTTTGATAGTTCCTTCGTTCTTTGGACTCACCAATAATCGTGACGGTAGTAAAATCACACGAGTTTTGACTATTAATATACATTCCCATTTGCAGTGTGCAAATTTCCAACTGCACCAAAGATAGAAAATGACACAAGAGTCGGGAAATACAAACTTTACACTTTAAGCAACTAGCAACTGTGAATTAAACTTAATCTAATAGGGTAGGTTAAGGTGTAAGGGTGTAACGAAACAAATAGTTGGTGTAATTCCTAAAGGATTGGCTCTACGGGTTTTTCTAATGGATCTTCACTCTAAAGATGAGAGTGAAAAAGGATTTAAACGGGAGGTTAACTAACCGATGTAGTTAGTTAATAAGCAACATGTAAAGTTGATTTGGGTGTAATCCTAAAATTTACCAATTTAAACAAGTTACTCCAATTAAATCCATAATACTCATTATTATGGTCTCGAGTGATATACCAAGCCAAGTTCTAAAGTCCACTACATCACTGGCGCACTCATATTTTGTGAAATTTGGGTAAACATTTGTTGGGAAATAGATTGTAAAAGACTTAATATTGGTAGTATAACAGTTAAGTCTGGTAGTATTAGTTAGTTCTGGTAGTATTAGTTAGTTCTGGTAGTACTAAGTTAATACTGGCAGTACTAAGTTAAGTCTGGCAGTACTAAAGTTAGTACTGGTAGAATAGCAGTACTATAGTTAGTACTGATCGTATTTAGTTAAGTCCGTTTTAGTTAAGTCTGTTTATATAACAAAATAGTAATAGTTATCTTAGAGATATCTTAGAAGATATCTTAGGAAAGGATATGCATTATCATTTCACACATTTTGTAAAGCCTGCTAGGGTTTCCTTGGTGTATAAAAGGAACCCTACAGCATAGAGTTTGATATATATAAACAAATAGAAGCATTGAAGCTTAATAGAAATCAAATAGCAAAATTAGTATTATTGTTCTTCTTAATTCTTGTGTTAAGATTCCGCATTAACACTTGATATTCATTGTCAGTGTCTCTCACATAGTTGATTTGGATTTATTCAAGTTAGCTATTGGCTTACAAAAGGCTATATAGATCCAATACCAAGGACCTACAAGTGGTATCAGATGAATAAGAAGAATCACAAGATCACAAACAATCACTTTTAGATCTAGAAAAATATCTTAACCTGCTAATGATGATTACTCTCAACATCTTAGTGATGATGAAGCATCATACCATGAAGATGCATCAGACAGTGGTACTGCAACCAATAAACCAAAACAACAACAACAACAAGTCACTCCTACAACAACCACTATTTCAAATATCAAACTCCCAATTCTAAAGAAGGAGGAGTATGATATATGGGCTATGGAGATGGAGCATTACCTTGAATATATTGATAATGATGTTTGGAAGGTAATTCAGAATGGAAATTCTAAGAAGAGAATCTCAACTGAAATATATGGTGTTGTTAGAGTACTTCCACCAGTATCTGCTGTAGAAATTCATGCTGTTGAAAAGGTAAAGAAGGCAAGAACCATCTTACTTATGGCTATTCCCAAGGAACATCTAAGAAGATTTCATGGAATGGATGATGCAAAAGAAATTTGAGAAGCCATAAGGACTAGATTTGGTGGTAATGCAAATTCAAAGAAGATGCAGAAAGCTGTTTTAAAACAACAGTTTGAAGCATTTACTATATCAAGTTCAGAAGGGTTAGAAAAGGGATATGATAGATTCCAATAACTACTCTTACAGTTGGAAGCTCATGGTGCTGAAGTATCAACTAAGAATGCAAATCATAAGTTTCTCAGATCTTTGCTGTTAGATATTAGAAAAAGACTCGGTCACCCCGTGTATTTTACTATTTATTATAGCTCGTAGTTTAATAGTTAATA
>BQNB010183113.1:0-12433 GCA_026074375.1 Tanacetum coccineum | reverse complement strand
ATTTAAAGACTCAGAAATCATTGCTCTTAAAAGTGAGATAGAGAAACTTAAGAAAGAAAAAGAGTGTAATCAGATTAAAATTAACAAGTTTGAAAATGCTTCTAAATGCCTAGAAAAATTAATAGGGAGCCAAATATCTGATAACAGTAGAAAAGGTGTGGGGTATAATGCTGTTCCACCTCCACCTACGGGCTTATTTGCACCCCCAACTATTGATTTGTCAAACTCTGGTCTTGAGGAGTTCCAACAGCTTGAGTTTAAAGGCTATGGACCTAAGGCCAGTAAGAGTGTCTATGTAGATACCTCTAATGAGGATAAGAAAACTTATGATACCCCATTGGTTGAGGAGTTGGTGTTAGAGAAAGAGAAGCAAACTGTTTTTCCTAAACAACAAGACAAAACAGTTAGGAAACCAGTTAAGTATGTAGATATGTATAAATCACAAAAACCTAAGGGAAATCAGAAAAACTAGAATAATCTTAAATCCTAACAGCTAGGTAGTGATTTTTTGATGTATAATAAAGCATGTTTTGTTTGTAGGAGTTTTGATCATATTCAAGCTCATTGTAAATACCATCAAAGGGAAAGGATGGTATATGGGAATGATTATAATAGGGTGAACTACAACTATACTACCAACAGGACTCACCCTAATGCTCAAAGAAACATGGTTCCAAGAGCAGTTTTAATAAAAACTGGCCTAAAATCTTTTAATACTGCCAGGACAGTTAATACTGCTCATCCTAAATCTACAGTTTATAGTGCTAAACCAATGTCACGTTTTTCAAAAGCAGCACAATCAACTGTAAAAAGGCCTTGTCAATCAAAACAGTGTTAACTAACAAAAATTTTAGCCAAAAAGTTAATATTGCCAAGGAAAAAGTTAATACTGTTAGGCCAAAAGCAGTTAATACTGCTAGGCCAAATTCTGCAGTTGTTAATACTGTTAGTGCTAATCAGGCTAATGTTGTTAAGGCCTCAGCATGTTGGGTTCGGAGACCTACCAAACTTGATAGTGCATCAATCACTTTGAAGAAACATAATTATATTGATGCACGAGGCAGATCCAAGTCAGTAATGGCTTGGGTCCCCAAAGGAAACTAAATTCCTTATTTTTTTGTGCATGGCATTCCACCAACCGATGATCAAGGTTATGTGGACAGTGGATGCTCTAGGTACATGACAGCCAACATTTCCTATTTCTTAGATTTCCAAGAGTTTGATGGAGGATATGTTACCTTTGGTGGAGGAGTCAGAGGAGGAAAAATCACTGGTAAAGGTACTCTCAAAATGGGTAAGCTTGATTTTCAGGATGTGTTCTTTGTCAAGGAGTTACGATTTAACCTTTTTAGTGTCAAAGATGTAAACACTAGAAAAGTGTGTGTGTGTGTATGTGTTCTAGGCGTCAAGTTCTCTAAGGAGACGCCTAGGTTTGGTTGATTTAGCCTTAAGGATCTTTGATTCCTTGTTATTGTTTAGATAACATGTTCTACCATTGATCAAGGTAGATTGAGGCTTGTAGTAGTCATGTATCATAGAAGATAATGATGAAACCTTGTTAGAGTAACATTGATTTGTTCTTATTCCGCTGCATTTTATTATCATTGTTATTCATCCTAGATATAGATCTAAACAATCTGTTGATACTATGGGTATAATTTTATGCACGCCATGATTAATATTGACAATAACAGTACTATATGTATTGTTAAGAATCCTGTTTCTCATACTAAAACAAAACACATTGAGATTAGATATCATTTTATAAGAGACTACAATGATAAAAAGTTAATTCAAGTGGTTAAAATCCACACAGATAACAATTTTGCAGACTTACTTACAAAAGCTTTAGATGTTAGAAGGTTTCAATACTTGATTGCAAGTATTGGAATGCTAAATCCTTAAAGTTTTTAATCTCTTTGTGTCTTTATAATATTAAAGGATTAGTATTGTTAGTCTTGTCAATTAGTACTGCTAAGTATAACTAGTACTGCTAGTTATACTTAAGACTGCTTGTTAAAACTGTTAGTCATACTTAATACTGTCAAGAAGAAAATACTTTGGCTTATGTATTTTTGGCTATGGACTAACACCTACAGGCTAAGCATATTGAGTACCTGATGTTGAAAACTTCACCTTTGAAGTATTGTTTGAAGGGAGGCTACTTATGTCAAGCATGGATGAAAGGACATGTAATATCAAAAGTATGTTAAAAAGAATCAAAAACATCTAGGCATGTCAAAAGAGGTCAAGACACCAAGATACCTTAGTCTAGTGGTTCCCCTATAAAGGTTGGTGATGAGGCTGTCCATAAGGAGTTAGGTGACAGAATGGAAAGGGCTGCCACTACTGATTCTAGCTTAGAAACAGAGCAGGACAGTGGTAACATTAATAGAACCCAATCCATGGTAACACTTAATGAGCTAAGTCCTTAGGGAACTAGTTCAGATAAGTGGTCCTAGGTGCCAAGATACCATATTGGGGGTGTAGATGCTCAAACTAGGTTTGAGACTACATCTAAAAAGTCTAATGATCCACCTTTCTCAAGAGTTAACACACTTGGAAGTAGAGAGGATAGTATGAAACTTATGGAATTGATGGCACATTGTACAAAACTGTCTGAATTGGTGAGAAAAAGAAAAGAGAGATATGGTAAGATGAAAAACAGATAGAGAGTTGTGTGCTAAAAACAGAAAGAGTGAATTGGTGAGCAAAAAGAATTAAGAGATAATGTGAGCATAAAAACAGAAAGAGAGATTGTGAGTGCCAAGATTTGGTGATGGAAATGATTTTTGGATGGAATTGAGGTTAAAACTGCTATCTCCAAGTTAGTACTACTGGGCATTACTTAGTACTGCTGGGAATTACCTAGTACTGCTGGCTATGTTTTAGTACTGTTGGGCTTTAAGTTAGTACTGTTAGGCTAAAATTAGTATTGTTGGATGACCGTTAGTACTGTTTGAGCCATAACAGAATTTCCTTCACTAATTCTAGCCGTTGAGATATTTCCGCCAACTGCCTTGTTTATAGCCTATAGGGTTTGACTAATTGGAGAATTCATGATCTTTCTATAAATTCATAATATTTCTTCAAGATAAGAACAAAATTCTTTCAGTCGGTCAAATCACAACCCTAAGTGCTCTCTATATTATCTCAATTAACTTTCTCAACCTTACATTCTCTCATAAACGAGCCTAACCCAAAACTTTAATTGTATTTTTCTCTCATCAAATGGAAAATTTAGAGTTTTGCGACAAACACAACATGGTGGCCTATTTATAGAAGCCAGAGGGAAGTGAAGCCTTTCATCAAATTGTGGATTTTCTAAATACTAGTCATATCAAGTATGCCCTTATTTAGAATCCCAAGATATATATTTCCTTAATCCAACAGTTTTGGGGAACAGCTACTGCTAGAACAACTGATGATAGAGAAGTGGAAATAACTGCTAGCATTGATGGACAAGTCAAGACTATCACTGAAGCATCTCTAAGAAGACACCTCAAGTTGGAAGACTCTAATGGTATTACTTCTTTACCAAATACAGAGATTTATGAGCAACTTGCTCTTATGAGGTATGTGTCTGATTCTGCTAGACTTACTTTTTAAAAGGGACACTTTTCTCCTCAGTGGAGATTTTTCATTCATACAATCCTTCACTGTTTAAGTCCAAAGACAACAGCTTGGGAGCAATTTAGTAGCAATATAGCAACTGCTATAATTTGCTTGGCCACAAACAGGACTTTCAATTTTTCAAAAATGATCTTTGATGCTATGGTAAAGAATTTGGTAGCCACACAAGTTTTAATGTATCAAAGATTTCTTCAAATCTGTTTAACAAACCAAGAGGACTTCTTCAAACTCACACCAGAAATAATCCTAATCCTACCCTTACATAAAATTGTTAGCAACATGAAAAGGTTCTCAAAGATTATTAGGGGTGACATTCCTTTATTTCCTACATGATCACTACACGCCTCTCTCGCCATGAGTCATTTCCTCCAGTAATAACATCTTTGCACCATCCTTTATCACACTCAACTATCATTCACTCAATCATATCACTTTAGGGATATAAACAGACAGATGTTGAGAGTTCCTCGTGCTTAGATTCCCTACTCAAACCTTATGTAGCAGATGAGGTGCATTCATTAAGTGATGGATGTTGATGCGGGAGGGGCTGCCACTACTGAACCATTGGCTCTTGAATGCAGGTCAGGTAGTCGGTTTAACTCTATTTGGGACTTCACAAGACCCCTACCAGGCCCTATGATTCACCTCTCCCAAGAGTTCACACACTTACAAGTGATGAGGGCAGTTTGCAACAAAATGAATTAATGGATTTGGTTACCAAGTTGACTGATAGAGTTGAAGTTTTAGAAAATGACATGTAGCAGACAAAGAAGGTTTATAGTTCTGCTCTTACAAAGCTCATCTTAAAAGTGAAAAAGTTGGAGAAGACAATCAAAACAAACAAAGCTAGGAGAAGGGCCAAGATAGTTATTTTAGAGGATGAAGATGCTAAAGAGGATTCTTCCAAACAGGGGAGGAAGATCTCTAAAATTGATAAAGATCCTACAATCTCATTGGTACAACCTGAGCAAGACATGGAATATGATTTTGATGTTAGTACTACTAAAGGATTTACTACTGCCAGTGTACCTGTTATTACTGCTAGTGCGACTCCTGAAGTTAGTACTGCTGCTGCAAATTTAGTGTACATCAGAAGGAGTGCAGAAAAGAGAAAAGATAAAGGAAAAGCTATTATGAAAGAAGATGAATCTGTTCAGAAGAAGACAAAGAAGCAACTAGAGCAAGAAAGACTTGGGCATGAAGAAGCTATTAGATTGCAAGAACAGATTAATGAAGAAGAAAACCAAAGGATTGCTAGGGATGCAGAAATAGCTAAACAGTTACAAGAAGAATTTGATAGAGCAAGACAAGAACAAGAAGTTGTAGCTGAAGCTGATCAAGCCCATGATATTGATTGGAGTGATCCTGCTGTGCTAAGATATCATGCACTTCAAAATAGATCTTTCTCTGTAGCTGAAGTAAGGAAGAACATGTGCATGTATTTGAAAAATCAGGGAGGATACAAGCAGAGTCATTTCAAGGGAATGAGCTATGAAGATATTAGACCTATATTTGAAAGAGTATGGGATCAAAATAATGCTTTTGTACCTAAGGATTCTGAGATTGAAAAGGAAGTGATGAAGAGACCTGGATTTGATTTTCAACAAAAGTCTAGTAAAAAGAGATCAAGAGAAGATTCTGATGAAGACAATGCCAAGAAACAGAAACTAGAGGATGATGCTGAGAAGACTCCCTACACCTCCCTCATTCTTCCTCAATCCCCATCCTTAAACCCCATCCACTCCCTTCTCCCCCTCCTACCCCTCCCCCCTATCCTCATCACCCCACAACCAAACCAAACCTTCTAATTATTCCTGAACAAACATCAACTCCTCATACTAACAACTAATACCACAATTTATAACCCCACACCACTAACTAATTCCCACAACAATCCCCCTATCATATTTCAACAATTTCTCACCCCCTTCCCTCATTCTACCCTACAACCACAACAACTATCTCTTCACCATCAAAATCTACACTCCTCAATCAACATAATACAGACTTCGAAAATCATTCTCCTAATATCCACAACCCCTCACTTAAAATCATCACCCAATAATGTCTGTCAATCTGCGATCTAGTCTAGATAAAACACCCACTACATCATCAATCTGTATGAGAGAAATAAGTCCCTATACATATGTGCTACATCATCTCAAACCAGCATCTCACCCTAAACATCCATTCGGTCTGTAGACTCCGGTCTTACTGTTGCTATTAGACTAACTCATCTATCATCCCATAGTCTCCTTAGTCTACTACCTCTGTCACAATCATCATCTCTCGACGCACGACAGTCGTGACCTCTAGTCTCTCTCTACACCTGTTTTCGTTCACACGCGCGCTACACACGTAGAGTAGAACTGGTGTGTTCCCGTAACATCGATGAGATATCCCCACTCGCTACTTCACATATGTTAACCAATTGCATATGTCACCACATGATCTGTTAGAGTGTAGACATAATTACGTCACACTCCTAAGTCTCCTGATTGTCCTGTCCATAAATCTTTATCCACAAGAGCTCTGTACGCCGCTTGAACGTCCTCGATAGTGAGAGTATCGTGACACCAACTTAGTCGTGTTCTACACGCTAATCATTTGACGCATCGCTCCTATACCATCTATATGGAGATCACGCGCTATGCGTCGCTCTCGCGCGTCTCTGTCACATGTCACCAACTGACCTCTCGAGTTTGACACCCACGTATCTCCATCAGAGATTGTCCGATGACTAATATTCACAGATGCTAGTCTGGTATAAAAACACGATGCACGTCTCTCGCACAAGTGTATAGTGCATCAATGTGTTCCTGTAGTGTGTAGTAGTCGTGAGGAAGTTAGCGAGATGTGTGCTAGTGAATATCATGTGATACGACTCTCTCTGTGAATGTATCTGGACCCAGTGCTTGTGTGACGTACTCTGTAAGATGAAATACGACATCCTCTGTCCAGTGTGCTACTGTCATCACCCAGAACTGTAGATTGTATAGATGTCTAAGTTTCGCTCATATGTGTGAGGTGTGGTGTGTGAGCACACATTTACAGTTATTGAAAATACAGCAATTTTGGAATCTATAGTTGACTCAGTGTTTACCCGAGAGTATGTTCTTTTGAGTGTAGTACTGTTCTGAGTTATAGCGATATAGCGGTCGCGAGACCGCAGTGATAAAGTCATTATTGTACTTGCAGTAGATCCGGAGATGATTACAATAGTATTTAAATGATGGAGAGGAAGAGTGTGATTAGAAAGTGTCTCCCAAAGATGCTCTCCTGATTGCTTTGAAGAGATGCAATCTGTGTCTGCTCAAGAGATTTGTGTGTTCTTGTGGTGTGTCTTTATGTGTAGATTAACAGAGAGTGCCTCATAGCTCCGTGTGTGTGTATAGTAATCGTATTATTCATCATTAATAATATTGAAGCTTTTTGGTTATTTCTTTGTTCATTCAATACTACTGCATCCACAGTTTTACTTTACATTCGCTCGTCGCGCTTCTAAGTACTAAAGAGTATATTCCGCATACTCTTAGTATCAACAAACTTTTTAACATAGTTTTCTTGAATCTATTCAATACACCTAACCCTTTTACAAGGTTTGCAAGATCTAGTTGGGATCAACAGTCTTGTTTGTATATTTTATCCTCGACCTTTTCTTTTAAAGCTTTCATGTCCAAAAATTCTTCCAGGTATTTTTTTTTCTTTCTGTTTAAAATCCTTTTTCAAAGACGTAACTTCTTCTACCATTGACTTCTTCAGATGGTTGTTCGGTAGAAGAAAGTTGCATTTTTAGAATCAAGAATGAAGTTCGTTTTCAAAATTTTCTTCTCTTAATGTTCACGGTGCTGTGATAAGCATTCCTATAATTGATCCTCAATCTTTTATTCTTTGTCTGTTAATTTCAAGACTTTGGCCTTGTCTTTCTGCCGTTCACTCTGTTCCTTATATGTCGCAAGTTCCTGCATTCCATGATTTATCAACAACATTTATTTGTGTAGTCACAGAGACACATTTGGCAGACTGTTCATGCATACCATTTAATATCATCATGTATGCATCATTTGGTACAGAAGATACATTACTTTATACAACTGGCACTGCGTTGTCCTTTACATACTGATCATATGGAATCATATTACTATCACTCTTAAATCAGCATTTATGTAGTCAACACCTAATATACTATTACCCTATAACCATAACATCGTTACCTAACAATCTATACCCACACCATCCACATAATTATACATCAACATCACATCTATCAATCCATACCTCCTACAAATCTCCATCAACACAACTTTCCTTCAGATATATCTCTACAATCCCACTCCAATCTATAATGAAATCAATTTGTCTTCAACAACCACTCCAACGCATCCGACAACACACTCTAATCCACTCACTAACCCAATCTATAACCTTCTATCAATACTTTACCCTCTATATCATATCATATTCGACCTATTAACACAAACAACAACCCACAATACAATTCCCCAAAGTAACACATCCCATCTCTAACCAAGCAATCCTCTGTGGATGATAGATTAGCCATGAACATAGTTTGTGCCATGGGAGCCTCATCAACATCAGAATCAAAATCATCACAGTCATCAGCTTGAAACATATTATCCACATTGAGTGCTAAGTCTTGAACAAGTTGCTCATCCACATCTTCATCAATGGCATTGTCTTGTCTACCTGCAATAAACAATAGCTGCTCTTCATCCAATGTCACCCCGTTCTCCTGAGCTTGCATCAGCAACATCTTGTCTTTAAAGTATTCGGAGTTCTGTAGACACTTGGGTTGAGTGCAATTCCTTGCTATGTGGCCTATACCGTTGCAGTTGTAGCACTTAACCTGCCTTGCTTGACCTAGATTAGCATTCCCAGCTCTGTTCTATGCTCCCCCATAACCAGCTGCACCTGCACCTCGTGCATTGTTCCCCTGTCCTCTATTTTTTCAACCCTGAACATTCTGAACAACAACCCTGCCGTCTTGAACTGTGGCTTGATTCTTTGGGTTAGATAAAGTTCTAAGTTGATTGTTTGTTTGAGGAAGGTACGTTTTATATGATTGGGTGAGTAGGGCAAGTGTGTTGGTTAAATTATCAATTAAGTTATCTGATGGGGAGAGTCCCTAATCAAGTTGAGTGTTGTCAGTAAAGTGTGGTGGAACATAAGTGGATGGTGGATTTGTAGATGATTGTGAATTGTACTGCTGATGTGAAACATTAGACATCAAGGCGAGAGGATCAACATTGGGTTGAGTGAATCATTCCAACATCATTTTATTTTCATTAGCATGTGCCTCATGCTGCTTTAGATACACATACAGTTGATCATAGTTGGAGTCCCTCAAACCTCTGTTGAGTTTCACTGCTATTACAAATCTACCCCATTCTAGCAACATGTTATTAACAAACTTAGAATTCAACTGCATTCTGGACATGGTCATCTTGATGTTACGCATGTCGTTGATGAGTTTGGCAAACCGGACATAGTAATCATGAATAGTCTCTCCTTTGTGCTGACGGAAGTGTTCGAAGTCATCATACAGTTGTGATTCACGGTCTTCTTTTGTTAATTCCGAACCTTCCAGGAGCATCTTCACATTGTCCCATATGTCCTTTGCATCAGTGTAATGATTGATAAGAGAGTAGATATCTTTTGGCAACCCTTGAAGTAAGATGTTTGTTGCCCGAATGTCAGCATTGTACCTTTCCTTATCTTCAGGTGACAGGTCAGAATAGACACGAGGTCGTTCAGGACCTAGATGTAAGGCACCTTCAGTACCTTCAGCAAGTGTTTCCCGAAAAGTTCCCATCTGAAAAGGTCCTTCATCAATTGACTTCAAGATGTTTACCCCATTCTCTTTACCCCGACAATACAGTCGAATTCGTTGTTGCCATGATGCAAAGTCAGTCCTATCAAGCATAGATGGTCGGGTATCGGAATTAGCACATTGGATGTCTTCCGAAAGATTAGCCATCTTAATTGATTGTAAATTGATTAAGTTGATCGAACAATGATTAGTGATTGTATGTTAAAAGTAGCGATTGATTGTTTGAAATGGTGAATTGTTATACAGGTTTGTTAGGTAAATCCACAACTCGCTGCAATGTAACTCGCTGGAAAAGACTTGATAACTCGCTGGCAAGAAACAAATTGGACAGAGTTCCTGTTCACAAGTCGCTAGAAAAAGTCTTCAGATAACCTGTAACTCGCTAGTAGTAACTCGCTGGAAGAGAGTGGATAACTCGCTGTCAAGAAACAAATTGGACAGAGTTCCTGTTCACAAGTCGCTAGAAAATTGTCTTTAATTAACCTTTAACTCGCTAGTTTCAACTCGTTGGAAGAGAGTTGTCAACTCGCTATCAATAAATGAAATGGACAGAGTTTTGCTCACAAGTCGCTAGACCACAGTCTTCAATTAACATGTAACTCGCTAGATCTAACTAGCTACCTGTAACTCGCTAGATGCAACTCACTACCTGTAAAGAAAGGTTAACTCGCTGCCTAACTCGCTACCTGCACAAGATGACAACTCGCTGACACAGTACTTTGTGACACGCAGTGTACTATGCTGACAACTCGCCAGTACAGTAACCTAACTCGCTAAGAAGATCTTCGAACAGTAACCTAACTCGCTAGATAGAAAAATTTGATTTTTCACCAAAGATCACCCTTTTGAACGTTTTTACCTGGTTTCTTTTACACAACTTGGTACTAGAAGGCTATAGCAACTATAAAAACATGAACTTTAACACAACAAACGTCAAGATCAAAGAAAACTAAGAACAAGACTATAGACCTTCAAAAACCAAACTTTTGACAAAACTAACCAAGAAAACGCACACACAATCTAGCTAATCATCCCATGTGCTCTGATACCAATTGTAGGATATTGGAAATCATAACAGAATCGAATGACTAGTGGATTAGCCAAGTTCTAGAGAGAGAAAGTGAGAGAGAACTTTTTAGTAAGAGAAAATGAACTTGTATTATGTAAAATGACTAACCCCCTTCTTCCATGGCATGGAAAAGGCTTATATAGTAACACTAAAATCAGCCATAAGGCCTTAGTAGTGGGCTTACATGTTGGGTTTAACACCCGGCCTATTACCGAATGTTATACATTAACTACTTAACTACGAGCAACAATAAACGATAAAATACACGGGGTGACCGAGTCTTTTTCTAATATCTAACAGCCAAAACCATAGTGTTAGCCTCAATTTATTGAGTCAAACAAGGAAGCTCGGTCACTCTACGATGGAGCTTCGGTCTTTAATTAGTTAATGTTGTAATAGGATAATATCGAGAATCGGGCTCGATAGTTAATCTAATATTGTATATGTTTCGGGTTTAATCCCAAGCAAAACCCGAGCCCGAGTCCTAGTTAAATATCCCGCGCGTCACATTAAATGTGTAGGGGTATATATATATTTAGATATTTTCTTTTCAAAAAATATCTCATATATATAGATATTTTCTTTTCAGAAAATATCTAGTTTTCATTTTTCTAAATCTAAATCTCTTTTCTCTCATCTCTCTCTCTTTCTAGTTTTCGATTTGTGTTTGATTATATGAAGTGAAGAGTTAATCTGGAACCTACAACTCCTTTTATAAAAACATATTTTATTAAAAACTCGTAAATTATGTAACTTCTTCGTTATAAATCGAATTTTCAAGTTCCTTACATATTTGGAATCCTCATGAGATGTAGTATTTTATAAAAATATAAAATGAACACTTTATATTTCGAATTAAAACAGAAAGTTTGGACCTTTTGATTGTAATGTGTTTAAAACTTGTTTTTATAACTTTTTGGCATGTGTGAATTACTACACGTCCTCTAATGTGATCAATACACAACCTTGTGTATATTTATAGTCCTCTAATGTATAAGTCCAACAATATGTCCAAGAATCACAAGATCGACAAGTCTACATACTTATTTGTTCATAATCTTTAATAAGTACACTTTTTAGGTAACTAGTTTATATATACTCTTTATACATAAACCAACACTTGTACAATACTTATACTTCTATTCCAACATGATATTAACATCCATATAACATATTTACAAGTTAATACTTTTCCTAGATGGTGATTCACTATATAAACATTATATACACATAAAATCATGAATGAAGTGAATGTAGGGTTTTTAGATAACCTTAATATGAAGTATGATGAAGAAATACAAGATCTAAACCCTAGTTTAGATATTAAACTCAAGCTTCCAAGTCTATGAAAACCCTAATCTTAAACCTTCTTTGATTAAGCCTTTTAACCATTAAACCAAGCCTTCAAACCTTCTTGTAATACCTTAGATATGATGTTAGATCACTTGCATACTTGGTAAAATAAAAACTATCGATTATTTAGGGGTGTGTGAGTTTGGCCCTGGCTCGGAGGGAGAGACAAAGAGAATGAGTGAAATTTTCTTAAGAAAAATGAAGGTGTGTGTTACTTCTCACTAGTTGCTTGTCTTATATACAACTTGGACTAGTCAATTTTACTATTAGAGAGTGGTCAATATTCAAAGAAACAATGGGAGGAAAATAAGAAGAAAAGTGGTCAATTTCACTAGTTATAGACATAAGGTTTTATGAGGTGTATTTGTACAAGTCCTAGTTGGTGATTTGTGTGCTTAATGTCCCCTTAGGATCATTTTCTATCCGAATTTAGAGGGGGGGGGGGGGGAATAAGCTAGGAAAGTCTTTGATCTTTTATTGATAAATACTTGCATTACTTGAATACTTGTAGTTTAAGTATAAAGGTA
>BQNB010183111.1:0-12434 GCA_026074375.1 Tanacetum coccineum | reverse complement strand
GACATAATATGATTGAACAATCTGGTCAATAACATTCCATAATGTAGAATTACCTTAAGTTGACGTCTAGCATTTTCCATTCGTTTTAAAATAAATAAAAATGCAAGATTGTACTTTGTGAAAGTCGCGATGCAATAAAGCATGTGACAAAGGCAAGCCGGTACATGATCCCGATTGCCTCCCAGACAAAAGACGTTTTCATAGATGATTTCTACTCAAGTTTTCATGTAAGATTGAATTTCACGATTTAAAATTTTGTTTTCTTCAACATCAATAATTTTCATATGACAAATATGAGTTGTTATACCATTTCGACCAATTTGGATAAGGGCTTTAATGTCCTTTGGAGACGGAGGAGAGGTTTGTAAAGACCATTTGAGGGAGTACCAATGTCCAAGTAGTCAAGTGACCACTTATTGGAGAGAGAAATGAATTATTTTAAATAACAAAATGAGCGACTAAATGACCTTTGGGATTATAGTCAATTCTAAGTTGACTATAGAGCTCAAGAATGAAGTGAGGGGCAATTTGCTCATTCACTTTTAAAAGACACTCGAATTTGATTTGCTCAAACATAGAATTAAGATGATTTATATTATTGAAATCTTTGTTCACAACCCGACCTTCATGGAGACATCATTTTTCAACAAATGCCAAGTCATATTTTAGTGGTGAAGTATATTCATTTGAAATGGTTGGAATATAATTACGGGTATTTTGGTGATCATTTACACGTGGCATTGTCACCTAAAATAAAAAATAAAACACGATTTTATTATTGAGGACTTGAATTGCTAATGTGAATTTTTTGCCTAGTGTGTGCCTATATGCAACAAATGTGGAGTTGCGGCTAACTTGGCCCTAAAACAAAAACCTATGAGTTAACCCAAACACTCCTTAATTCAATTTTTCTCATCCAAACATGTCAAAAAATATTTATTGATTAAATATCTCGAATGATGTTCATGAGATCATTATGTATGAATGCTAAAACATTTTTAATGTGTATTAAAAATGAATTAAAACATTTTTATGTTGTTCCTAACGTGAGAAATTTTGAAAGAAATTAGGGTTTTTGTTCATATAAATTTTTTTGACAAACACACTCAATTATGCAAATCTAACGTCTACGAAAAGCATATTAGTTATACATTGTGTTATTATAGTCCTAATTGCATACAAACAAAAGAAAAACTAAAATCCCCAATTTTTGTTTTGTGTTCAATATGAACCCTTGACACAAATTAAGAAGAAAATTGATGGAATGACTTACAATTGATGATCTTTATGTTGTTAGGATTGATTATTAGTGTTGTTTTGATCTTCAATTTGAGTTTTTGTGGTTGATTTTGAGTTTTGGAGGGTTTTGAGTGGGTTTCATCGTAGGTCTGCACAAAGAGGGGGTGTTTGGTTTTATGTTTAACAAAATGAGGAGGCATGCATAAGAGCCAGACTGGTGACGGTCCCATATCGATATGGGGGCTGCCTGCTTAAATTAAGGGGCCGCCCTATTTACAAAAGAAGTGACGTTTTAATTTGCATTTTGCCAATTAAAAATGCTTAAAATACTTAAGATGAAGTAATTAAGTTGTCACGACACGGAATGGAACACGGACTAGAAGAAAAGAAGAACGATTTATGGAATGTGTTCCATCATTCCTAAACCAAGACGAAGATAGTTAAACAATTCATGTTTAATGGTTTGGTGAGGATGTCTGCAATATCATCGATGGACGAGAATTTTTTGATAGATATATGTCCTTTCTTGACATTGTCCCGAAGAAAGTGGTGACGAATTTTGATGTGTTTAGTCCGCGAGTGTTGCACCGGGTTTTTGCTAAGGTCAATCGCGCCTTTATTATCGCACATGATCGGGACGTCATTGAGTCGAATGTCATAATCGATGAGAGCTTGTTTCATCCATAGTACTTGTTGGCATGCCTTTCTGGCGCTTACGTATTCGGCTTCGGTCGTGGATATAGCAAGAGCGGTTTGTTTCTTCAAGAACCAAGATGTTAGACAACATCCCACGAACATACAAATGCTGCTAGTGCTTTTTCGGTCCACATAATCTCCCGCATGATCAGAGTCGGCATATACTACGATTTCTATGTCGGTCCCCTTAGGATATGACGAGGTGTCATTTTATACACTTTTTCAGGGTCGTTTAAGCCCCTAATCATGCATTTATGACCAAAATAGGTACTTAATCGTTTCTTTTTAGGTATTTCTCATTTGGAAGGCATTTGAAAGAATTACACGTGACTTGGGCTCATTTGGAGAAGAAACGAACAAGACTATGGACCTACACCAACATTGATCAAGAATTTCTCTATAGTGGCTGGAGACAGCGTCACAGATA
The DNA here is from genome assembly GCA_026074375.1 of Tanacetum coccineum. NCBI lineage: Eukaryota > Viridiplantae > Streptophyta > Magnoliopsida > Asterales > Asteraceae > Tanacetum > Tanacetum coccineum. Next base: position 10,072 of record BQNB010183111.1, on the reverse strand, counting down.
CAATGTGACGCCGTCACCACGAAGATCAAGACGGCGTAACAAGATTCCATGATGGCGTCAGAGCATATGACCTAGCCTATTATACAAACCCGAATTTAGGGTTTTAAGTGTGTAACTTTAGAATAAAAAAGAGGGTACGAACCCTAGTTCGTTTAGCAGTTGTTAGGGACGAATTTAGGGCCTAAAAACCCTATTGTACTTCCTCCAACTCATGTTTTAATCAAGTAAGGTTTATTTAATCATTCAATATGTCTATGTGTTGTTTGATCTATCTATGCTCTTGCTTTATCTTTAATATGCTTGGCTAAACCTTCTATTTGTTGTGTGATTCTTATTGTTCTTGCTTTATCTTTAACATGCTTGGCTAAACCTTTCTATGTGTTTATTAATGATTGAATGAAACCTAGGATGTAATCTTAGTGTGTTGGCTTTCTTGTAGAAAACAGCTTTTTGTCTGTATCGCTGTTGATATGTCTAGGGAAACATTGATTGTTAGAAAGGATACCACGGTAACATTCTTATACAAACCATTGCACCTTATATGGTTGACCCACTCTTAATATATTTCAATGCTTTAAAATATACTCTTATGGGGGGGGGTCCTGTAATAGTCTTCATACTACTTACTTGTGCGTGCCTTAACAGAATATTAAATAGACGGCGGGTTCATGTAATTCGTTCATGACTTAGGAAATAATTACATAGATCATCACAAGTGTGACAAAGCAACAACACTAGGAGAAGCAACATAGGTAAATTAAAAAAATTTTTTGTAATACATGATTAAATAAACACAATCTTTTATTATATTGTTATCACTAGTACCTTAGATTATTATTTAGTTTAATAGCTAAAATCAAACCAACCTCTCAACATATGATTTACTGCTTTCATAAAATATAAAAACCCAAAAATAATCTTCTCTCAACCCTTAGAATTCTGTTAGACCGTGATCAATCATTCACAACCTATTCCCCTAGAGAACGATAACAACCCCCGAGTCTTGCATATACTACACTAACAATGATTAGGCACACTGCTAGGGAGTTGGTAAAAACTTCTGTAGAGTCCCTTATGACAACCGCAGTTTATAAGTTTTTGGCGCCATTGCCGGGGAATAGTTAGGTTTTAATCATAGTTTAGCTTAGTTCTACTTGCTTGAATCCTTTCAAGTAAGACTTAATTTCCGCATATTAGCTTTCTCGTAGTCTATCTGTTCTTTGTGTTATCTGTTTCGTAACCCATTCTCGGCAACCACCATGGGAGACAAGAATCCTATTCGCACTCTATGAGACTACTTCAAACCTATGCCACTAGGGCTAGAGGACTACCATCGAGCACCCCAAAGGGAACAACAGTGGTACCTCTTTTGATCAGACACTATCCGTTTGGTGCAAAACGAAGGCTCAGTTCACCGGACATCGGTCCGAGGATCCAAACCAACACCTCAAGGATTTTTCTAAAACAGTGGACTCACTGACCTTGACTGGTGAACAGGGAAAGAACGCTCCGGCTATTATATTCCATTTTCCCTCACGGAAAAGATAGCAATTGTCTTAAACTCTTCCAGCAGGATCCATCATCAACATGGTAGATCTTACTACCCGATTCCTTGCACAATTCATTCCACCGAGGACGCAAAACTCGTAATGAATCCTGATGTTCCAACACATCATGAAGAAACTCTATCTAACAGGGACTCATTTCAAGGACTTACTACAAAAAGTTCCCTCAACATGGGCATCGACACTTTGATCTAGTCCAAATTTTTATGACCATGTCAATCTCGTCCAAGACAACCATTGACCAATCGCGGTGAAAGCTTTCGTGACTGAAACCGCCGTAAGAATCCTTATGCATTATAGAGGACCTCGCCTCTATGACAACAAACAGTTAAAACGACTCCAAGGGATTGCGCTAAGCCGTCAAGGCAATCGCATTGTCTCAAGATGTCCCAGAGTTATCCACCGCCGTCTAATCGAGCACGAAAATTAAGTCCAACCCTTGATGGAAGCTCATCTCGCTCTGACACAACCTACCCAAGTAAACAAAATCACTACCTCATGGTGAGATCTGTTAGTGGTCCCACACACTTAGTATGCATTGAAGATCCCAAACAAGCCTGTTGTAGAATACTGATATGTGTGAAAACACATATCTATTTTATATCAAAATAGACCCTAAAAAAACCAAAACTATGCATAAAAGGCTTGTATATTGCTTGTTTTGTCTTTGTGATTGTGTAGGTGCGGATAAAGCAAAAATCCTAAGAAAACGGTTAAAACCGGGAAAAAGGGGGGGGGGGGTAAAAAAAAAATATATATATATAAAAAACAAAGGGGGGGGGGGGAGGGGGGGGGGGGGGGGGGGGGGAGTAAAAAAAATTTTATATTTATATAAAAAAAAAAATTTAAATTTTTTATATAAAAAAAAAATATTTTTTTTTTAATATTTTGTTTTTTTTTTTGGGTTTTTTTATTTTTTTGGGGGGTTTTTTTTTTGTTTTGGTTTTTTTTTTTTTTGTGGGTGGTTTTGTTTTTTTTTTATTTAGATTATATTATTTATAATTGTTGAGTGTTAGTGATTTTGATTTAAAGTGATTAAGGTATTGGAGGTGATTAATGATTTATTATTTTTTTTTTTGAAATTGGTAATTTGATTGAAGGATGGGTTTAATTTGGTATTTATTTAAATTTTGAAGTTGTGAGGTGAATGGTTGGTTGTTTTTTTGTAAGTATTTTTTTTAATTTTAAATTATAATATTAAAGAAATATTAAATTTGTTAAGAAATTTAAAATGGATTTGTTTTTGTTAAAGTATTTAGTTTTATTTAGATAAGGAATATATTGGAAGTTGATTTTTTTATTGGATAAATTAATAAATTTAATATAATTATTATAATGAATAGTATTGTGTGTATGTTTTATTTTTATTGGGATCAAGTACACGTTGCAGTAAAACGTCTTTCATAATTCTTATTGCCAAAACCCACTGATGTTACACACGGCAAGTAAGAAGCACAAGGAAAATGTCATTTTTACACTAATTTCAATCACGGAAGTAACACAATGGTCTACACATACGGATTACCACACTTGGCAATCCGGTGAGCTCATAAGTGATCCACTGAAAGTAAGTACTCAATATAGAGGAATCAAGGCCCCAATTGATAGGATGGATGACTAGACAAACTTTGGAGCCTAGAAGGTTCAGCTGGATGCTATAAATAGCCCTTCATTCTCACACATAAGGGGATTTTCTTTTTCTAGTTTTTTTTAGTTTTTAGATTGTTAAATTTATCTTAAGCTATTAAGTTTTAAGTAAATGTAATTTTCATTTAAACGTTTGTAATTTTCTTTTTAAGTAATGTAATCAAGCTTTTTAGTTAATGAAATTTAAGTTCTTTTTAATAAATTGTCAAAAGTTCTCTATAAGCTCTAGTGTTAGTGTACGGATTCATAAGCTCTTATAAGCTCTCACAAGTCTATAAGCTTGTGATTGAGCTACATTGTTCATTTAATCAACTAAAACCTTTAAAATCAGCTTAAAACCTTGGCTATTTGGATAAAAGGCTTATGGAAGGGAAACTAGCAAAGGATGAGTTTCCAAGGACTTTTACTGGCTTATCAATGATAAGCCAGAGCTGTTGATAAGCTCTTTGAGCATTTTTGCTTTTGTTTAGCTAAAGAAACACGTAATTTCTCAGTTATTTCTTTGTCTTAAATTTCTAGCTTATTTTGCTTAAGTTACTTATCTAGTTGCTTATTAGTTGCTTATCTGTGCTTATCTATATGTTTTTATGCTTGTTAAGTAGCTTTCATTATCTGTTTTTTGATTTTTATAGAATAGATATTAGATTTTTCATATTTGCTCTTTAAATCTGTCATAAAATCAACAAAAGTAAAAAAAATTAGCATAACCTTTAGATCTTAGTTTATAGCTTAATTGATAGTTAAAACAAGTTTATTAAGCTATTATAAGACTAGTGTCCATCTGGTCTTTAAGTTTGTTTCATTAAGTTTCTTAATAACTAGCTTAAATAAATATTCATAAGTCTAAAGGAGTGTTTGGATTAGTGAGGTTTGACCCTTAAAAGTCAAAATGAGTTGAGTCCATTGCTTGAGTCATTTTAAAATAACTTTTAAACAATATTAAAGAGATTTTAAAGGTTAGGTTTAAAATATATAAAGTTTAGGCTTATTTCTATTCTCTCACGCCGGAGTTTGTTACTCAAAAAGCTAATAAGAGAATTTTTATCCAAGCTTCTTGAGCTTGAATCTTATTTGTGTTGAGTTTAAACACACTCATTGAGTGTGTCTAGTGCAGGTTTGACATACTTGGTCACCTGCATTGTTGTTTAGACTATTTTGCCAATTGCATCAGCAGTAGTAACTGCTGTTACTACTGTTGATTATCATTAGCATTTAAGCTAGCTCAGTTAAGCTTTAGGTTTTAAAATTAATTAAGCTTATTTAATTTAACATAGGATAAGTTATTTTAACAACGTGTTTTTCAAATTCTAGCTTAATTTCTAGTTAATTTCTTTTAAATTAAAAAAAAACACAAAGGCAAAAACAGTAGTAACTAGATCCTTAGCTTTAGATAGTTGATTTCTAGCTTTTAGTATTTGTTTTTATGATTTGGATTAATAGTTTATAAGTAGGTTGTTAAGTTTTCAAAAGCTCAAATCCTGAAATAGCTTATTGTGCAATTTAGCTTATCTAGTTTTTAAGCCTTTAGTTATAGTTTCTGAAGTTTGCTCTTTTGATCATTAGATTTAGAGACCTTTTAGTGTTTTCAGTTGACTTAGCTTATTGAATTTAGCTTATACACATCATTAGCTTTTTAGAACAGCTTTTAGATTTGAATTTGAGCTTAAAATGAGTTGTGTGCAAGCTATTAAGTGAAAAGTAGCTTTTTAGCTCTTAAAAGCTAAGTTCCTGAAACAGCTTTTTCATAAGCTCTTTAAGAGCTTATTTTTGAGTTTCAGCTTATAGTTTCTTTGTTAAAGTTGCTTAAAAAGTTGTCCTTAACAACTTTTGTTCTTTAAGTTTTTCATAAAAACAAAAAAAAGGAAGTGGAAGTCGGGGGTGAGCAAGGCTCGAACCCCCGACCTCAACACCTCAACCTTTTATAAACACACACACCCACTCCTTACCGCTGTGCCCTTGGGTCTTTTTCATAAGACCCTTGCACATTTAAATCTTTATAGTCGTTTTAGCCTTATAAGCTCTATAAGCTGTTACAGCTTATTTCGCGGCTTATTTAATAAGCTGTGATCTCGTGCTTATTTTTCCTAGGATTTAAACAGTTTAAGCTATTTCTGTCTTTTTCTAGATTTTAGAGTTCATTAGTATTTTTAATAGTATTTTTAATCATTTATTTTCATTAAAAACATAAAAAAAATAGAAAAATAATCAAAAAAAAAAAATCTTTTTCCGAAAAAATTTCTTTTATCCTAAAGTTCAGAGTAAAATTAGTTTTGCTTTCGTAGGGTCTAAATTACAAAATTTCGTTTTCTAAAGAACGGGATTCATTCTCGTTTTCGTTTTTCGTGTTTTAACGTTCATTTCAACTCCGTTTTTATTGTAGTTTTCTTTAAACTTACTTTTTAGTCAAATAGAGTCCATTTTAAAAGTAAAATATAAGTTAGGTTTATCTTTAGCAAATTAGGGTTTTTGACCTTCATTTAAAGGTCCCGTTTTGCGTTAAATTTTGATTTCCCGTTATTTGTTTTCATGCTTAATAGTTAGAGCTTGTTAATTTTAATTTTTAAAAGTTGTTAATCAAATCAACTATTGTTTCCTATTTAAATCATTATCCGAACAACAAGCGTAGTTTCAATTTTACAAATCGTTGGGGATAACGACCCGGGGAATCATACTTTCCGGTTAATATACGTATTATATTATATATATTTTGAAGAATTTCCTTTTCATCTTTGTCCTCAAGGGTACAAGACTACGGACCTACACCAACATTGATCAAGAATTTCTCTACAATGGCTAGAGACAGCGTCACAGATACAACGTGACGCCGTCACCACGAAGATCAAGACGGCGTCACACGATTCCACGACGGCGTCAGAGCATACGACCCAGCCTATTATACAAACCCGAATTTAGGGTTTTGAGTGTGTAACTTTAGATAAAAAAGAGGGTACAAACCCTAGTTCGTTTAGTAGCTGTTAGGGACGAATTTAGGGCTTAAAAACCCTATTGTACTTCCTTCAACTCATGTTTTAATCAAGTAAGGTTTATTTAATCATTCAATATGTCTATGTGTTGTTTGATCTATCTATGCTCTTGCTTTATCTTTAATATGCTTAGCTAAACCTTCTATTGTGTTTATTTATGATTGTATGAAACCTAGAATGTAGATCTTAGTGGTGTTGCTTCTTGTGATGGATGTGCATGTTAGGCTCTAGAAAACTAGCTTTTGTCTGTATCGTTGTTGATATGTCTAGGGAAACATGATTATGTAGAAAGGATACCATCGGGTAACAGTCTTCATACTACATTGCCCCCTAATATGGTTGATCTACTTTTAATATATTTCACATGTACTTAGTGTACCCCTAGAGGCCATGTAATAGTCTTTATACTACCGTACGTGTGCGTTGCTCTAGCTGAATACTAAGTAGACGGCGGGTTCGTGTAATTCGTTCATGACTTAGGAAATAGTTACACATATCATTACAAGGGTGACAAGGCAACAACACTAGGAGAAGCAATCTAGAGAGTAATACATGATTAAATAAACACATTCTTTTATCTTATTGTTATCACCAATTAGCGTAGATTTATATTTAGTTAATAGCTAAAACCAAACCTCCTCTTAATTATATGATTTACTTGCTTTCCATAAAACATAAAAACACAAAAATAATCTTCTCTCAACCCTTAGAATTCTGTTAGACCATGATCAAACCTTCCCAACCTATTCCCCGAGTGAACGATAACAACCCTCGAGTCTTGCGTATACTACTGCTACAACGATTAGGTGCTCTGCCTAGGGAAGGTAAAACTTCTTGTAGAAGTCGTATGATGACCGCATCAAGTTTTTAGCGCCGCCGCCTAGGGAATAGTTAGGTTCTGATATTAGTTTAACTTAGTTCTACTCGCTTGAATCCTTTCAAGTAAGACTTTAATTTCCGCATATTAGCTTTCTCATAGTCTATATTTTCTTTGTGCTATCTATTTTCTAACCCATTCTCGTCAACCACTATAGGAGACGAGAATCCTATCCGTACTCTAAGAGACTACTCTAAACTAAGCCACGAGCGCTACAGGAATACCATTGAGCTCACCGTAGGGAACAATGTGGTACCTCTTTGATCCGACACCATCCGATTGGTGCAAAACGGATGCTCATAACACAGACTTCGGTCTGAGGATCCAAATCAACACCTCAAGGATTTCCTTAAACTTATGGACTCACTTGACCTTGACGACGAAAATAGGGAAAGAACACGCTTGTATTTATTTCAATTTTCCTTTTGCGATCAAGCTAGTAATTGGCTTGAACGTCTTCCAGCAGGATCCATCTCCACATGGGAGGATCTTACTACCCGATTCCTTGCTCAATTCTTTCTACCGAGAAGGACCGTAAAACTCCACAACGATATCCTGATGTTCCAAAAACATCATGGAGAATCTCAATCCGAAGCATGGACTAGTTTTAAGGACTTACTCCAAAAATTCCCTCATCATGGCATCGATCGTTGGCTTCAAATCCAAATTTTCTATGATCATGTCTCCTTTCATCTTAAATGCGAGATTGACCGCGCCGCCAGCGGCAAACTCCGCAACAAGAATACTGACGAATCTTGGGAAATTATTTTCAAACGACAAAGTTCTATTAGAAAAGTATGATCCCTCCATGCTTTTGTATGATTCATAGGATTTAACACATGAACTATGCTCAATGAGAGACTGCATAAAAATGACCAATTAAATCAAAGAAATAAAACCAGCATATTAATACAAATGATTAATCATCATTCGAGGGTTTATTGTTCTCAACTTCATATTCACTTTGAAGAGTTGTATTTTTCCAAATTACGTCAAAACTGGCTAATTTTTCTAAATCAATTTCAATACCAAAATGAAGAGTTTTCGATGATACTACACCAGGTGTTGCAAAGAAATTTCTAAATGATGTAAAAGCACGCATTGTTACTCTTCAACGAGTTGTCAAACAAAAAATGACGTTAAATAAATATAGCATATTATGTCTATCAAGTGCTCATCAAGAGAATCATAAAATTATAAAAGAATGAATTTTACCTATCGTTAACCAGTTGATGGCTAGAGTTGCAAAATTTCAAAATACAATTCTGAAAGAAGCCGCCAAAGTTTTCGAGACTTCAAATCTCTTGCAGAAGAAGCTGATGAATCTCTTACTAAGCACAAAGCATTGGAATTGGAAATTAAGCGTCTCTTCAGAGCAGTTGTCAGTCAGGATATTATATCTATTGTGCAAAGTAATTCTGTTATAGATACATTAAATCTCTAAACTGAGCTTGAACGTACGAAAGAACGATTTGAAAATTGTATCATTAATAAGGAGAATGAATATGCTAAACTTTGGAATGATTGGTACAAAAAATGTGAAGAATGCAAGTATGACAAAATTTTGTATGATAAAGCTTATAATGACATGCAACAAAAGATCGAACGGTTTGTCAAGCCATTTTTGTTATTTTAGATGTTGTGGAGATCAAAAGTTGATAAAAAGTAATGAATAACTCCCTAGTTTATAAAATACCCTTTGTCTTCTACAGGAGTAGACAACACTGCTAAGACCAGAAGGCCACAGCCTAGGAGCAATACAAAGAATGATAGGGTCCCTTCTGCGTCTAAGAGTAGTTGCATCAAGAATAAAGAAGTTGAAGTAGAAGAACACCCTAGGAATTTCCTGCTTTCTAAGAATAAGAAACATATGTCATCTAAATATAATAACGTTAAGCTTGTTATAATGATAAATCTGAAGTTGTCTGTGCTATGTGTAAGCAATGTTTAATTACTGCTAATCATGATGTATGTGTGCTTAATTATGTGAATGGCATGAATTCTCGTAGTAAGAAACAAAAGGCAAAAGTTCCAAATATTGCAAATCAAACGAAACTCAAGCCACACATCAAGAAACCTAAGAAAGTAGGGTCCAACGAAAGACTTGCTTCACCTAAGCCTAGTAAACCTAGATCTTGCCATAGGTGGTCACCAACTGGAAGAATTTTTGACCTTAAAGGAAAAATAACTGCAACTAGGGGTGTCAAAAAAGCCGACTCAACCCGAACTCGACCCGACCCGAGCCTATTCGGGTACGGTCACTCGGGTCAAAAATCTTATTCGGGTCAACTCGACTAACCCGAGTTCTAAATAGGGTCGGGTCTCGGGTTGAAATGTTTTGGCTAACTCGGGTTCGGGTCAACCCGACTGGCCCGAATAATGTTTTTTTTTATTTTTTTCAATATAAATTAATAGATTTTCTATTTAAAAAAGTAAAAAATAGAAATTTTTGTCATTTTACTCAAATTCGGGTTGACCCGAACCCGAATTGACCCGACCCGAATTGACCCGAACCCGACCGACCCGACCCAATTCACACCCCTATGTGTGGGTGAATTAGAGGGGATTTACCTTGAGTTATTCGTCTCTGTGTAAATGAGGGTGGAGGGAAAGAGATAAGGAAACAGTAACTTTGACCCGTTATTTATCAAAAGTTAACTTGGGCTTTTGTTATCTCTTGGGCCAGGAATGGGTTAAGGATTTATGGAATGGATTTGATATATATGGATTTAGGCTTAATATGTTATAAAGGCTTAGGCTTATGTAATGTATAAATCTTAATGAGCTGACCCGACCCATTAAATGGGTACGGTTTGGTCCATTTAAATATGTATAGGCCTTCGGCTTCAATTTCTTGCAATATTCTATTCTCATGCCTGATTTTGTCCATTTTAACTTTGTTTTTGTCCATTTTTGCTATATCTGTTACCTGCAAAACATAATTCATAAAGGATACCATGTAATAGATTATGTAGAAAGGATACCATCAGGTAATTGTA
>BQNB010183102.1:0-12434 GCA_026074375.1 Tanacetum coccineum | reverse complement strand
TTAAAACTAGAGCGACATGGCTCTGATACTAATTATAGAAATCGTAGAGGGGGGAGGGTGAATACGTTTTCCTTAAGTAAGTTTAGATTAGTTACTACAAAAATTACATCACTCTCTATTGGCGGTCCCTTAAATATATGGGGGCCACCTAGTACATCAAGGGGCTGTCCGTATGAAAGCACCGATTAAGTTTGACGTAATATAAGAAGTGTAGATAATAGATTTACAATAACTAGTGCATATTCTATCAATATTTCCACACTCACAATGTTTACTATAAAGAGCTACACAACTATGGCTAACACAACATACACAATAATTCACACAATCATAATCACAATGCAAGTGTAAACATAAAGACATAAGTAAAGAGAAAGGTAAAAGAAAATGCAAACCGACACGGTGATTTATAGTGGTTCGGTCACGAAGCTCCTCTTCGCCCTACTCTACTCCCCGAGTATCCAACTCGAGAGTTACTTCACTAATCAACAACCTCCCTTTCGGCAGAGAAAACCTTATACCAAAGCTTACATTATTTTTCGACATTAAGCTAGATGTCGAGTCCTTCTTCGGGTACAACCAAACCATTATGTTTTGTGGCCCAACATAACAAACCTTGTGTTTAATGGCCTAAACACATAAACCGTGTCGCTTACATTATTTTTCGACACTAAGCTAGATGTCGAGTCCTAATCTTAGCTAGAACCAATATACCACTTCACCAAAGTATTTTAAGGCCTAAAATACTAACCAACCCACAATCAACACATCTAAATATATACATCATTTGGATCTACACACTACTAAAGATTGAAAGACATGGACTTGATCTATATGTAGCAAATGTTACAAATGGACTAACTAGACTACATAACTTCGGATCTTGAAGATGACTGAAGTTCTACTATTGCACTTGAGGGAAGAAGGAAAGAGTAGAAGATTGGATCACAATTAAACAAGATTAAACAAGTTAAATGATCAAAGATTCATAAAGATTTAGTGAGATCTAGAGAGAGAAAGAATTGAGAGAAATTCAAGCAAAAAAGTTTTGAAAATAGTTGGAGGTGAGCCACAATTTATAGGGCCAAAAAAAACTATCTGTCAGGATACGGCGGTCCCGGATATATAAGGGGTTGCCGGATAATTAAGGGGGCCGCCTACCGAATTAAAGGACCGCCCAGACAAACGCTCCTGTTTTTGTCTTTTTGTGATGACAAACTTGTCTGGTGAAAGTGACACTTATTTTAGGGGGGAAATGACCAGATTTTGAAATTCAAAATAATTACCAAATAAAACATTTCTTTATAATTCAAAAATAATTTGTCTAAATAATTTTTGAGAAATAGTTTTGTTATATTTATAAAAATATAAAGTTTAAGACAAAAACTTATTTCTTTGATCATCCTATAAGTTTAATATTGTTTGTACATACCTTATGTGATTTACGTCGGGTGCAAACAAATATCTGTTTTGATGTAGACTTGAGACGTCGAGAGATGTAGATGCAAGTATGCATTAATAATTTGTGATTACGAGTAACTTGCGCACTTTATGTTACGTATTACAAGTTACATGTTTGTCATCACCAAAACATGAGAAGATCGTATAGATTAAATATCGTAATATTTGCACTAACAGTTATTGGTCCATTTTCCATAATAATAACACTAAACACAAGTATAGTTTATCAGACAACTTGTTGTATAAGACAAGTCGTTCACATTCTTTCTATTGCTTGAGCCTATGAACCGAACCTTAACCAAGTACCCATCCCGAAGTGTTATGCCACACACTCCCTACTAAATACAATATGTCCACTCGGGGTATTCTCACTATGGATCACACCCTGTATATGGTCGTTAGGCAAAATAGATCTATTTTGTTGTATTAGCGTTTACCCTGAAATGTAACTAACAGTCCATGATGGAAGGGTCACTTCAGGCATAAATACTCGCAGCAACGAAATCGCATTCACATATCAAATTCACTTGCGTTCAATTTGTATAAAACAAACATTATCCCCCTCGCGGGTTTATAAAACATTTAAAATATTTAAAAGGCGAGGCTATGAACTCACCTTATACGATGCCGACCAACAATTACGCTAACATCCACAATGTACAAATAAGAACCTCGACCGCGTCCGAGATTAATGACGCGCGTTTAGAGAAATCAAATAGTACGATCGAAACGGTGCATAGACCACGATTTATATACATACATGTAAATATACATATAAAGATACATGCTACGGAATCCACATATGCGCCCTAAATTCACTTATTAAAATTTTCTAGTAATGAAATCCCACTCACAACAAAGCTAAATTGCTATTTTTAAAACCTTTCTATTTTTAGACTTGCCATTTTTAAATGCAACCGATGGTCTCCAAAATTATATTAACCTTAAAATAATATTTGTTACTATTTTTCTCAATCCGTACAATCCTCATGACAACTAAACGACATTTTTAAATCCCCGTTTGACTTTACTTTGACTTTTTATATTTAAACTTCATAGTCGTTGATTTGGTCGTGACCCGTCTTAAAAGACTTTTAATCTTAGATTTTTCTACCGGACACGTAAAACCACTTCTGAAGAGCTTTTCTGTTTTGGCCGAAGTCCGAAACGGACCAGAAAATGACTGTTTTGCCCTTCTAAAATTCTGCGCAGTTTGTATATATATCTTTATTTTCTAATCCGCGGTTTGGTATAATTTCTTCATATCAAATTGTTAAATTTTAAAATTTACACCGTAAAAGCGAAACGTCGTTCCGGACAACTTTCATGTTTTGTCGGAAGACCAAAACTGACTCGAAAGTGCTAAAACGTTTGTTTTAGCTTCTGCGCGGACTCAAACTATCAAGTGCTGAACTAGTGTATATTTAATTTTCCAAATTTCAATAAGCCATAAAAACTTCGCTTTTTAGAGTTACGTTACCCATTTTATACCGAAACATTCGTAAAAATAAGGCCTATCTTATTCTTAATTCAAAAATCAGTTTTTTACATTTTTACGACACCCAAAACGCGCTGTGTAACTTTTTGCAGTAAATTGTCTATTCCGACACTATACCAAACGCCACTTTCACTTCGCCACAACTTCAAATCATGCCTAATCTAACCTATCTCCGTCATCTAAACATATTTCAATCTTTCCAAACTTCTCAATCACTTAATCCACACGCTCAAGTGGATCCATAACATGCAACCAAAATAAATTATAATCATACAAAAATAACATGAAGAAGAGTTTTAGTATGCTTACGACAACGAGTAATAGCAAGATCAAGACTCAAGCGCGATCCCTTCTTTCCTTTTCTTTCTTAGCCGAAACCAAAACACAACCCATTCGATCAAACCATAACTTTTCTTTTTACCAAATCTTGTAATATCAATATATCTAAAACCCTTTAACTAGTTTTTACCCAAAAATCATAGAAAACTAGTTTAATCAAAAAATCTTGAGATAAACTCATTGCATGTCAATTTTACTTGTGGGGATATGTTTAGCTTAGTATTAGGATGAAGCTTTTATGCTTGGATCGTTTTTCATGTAGCTCGATGGCGGTTTTTAGTGGCGATGGTGGCTCGTCGAACGCAAAGGAGAGAGAGGGGAGGAGAAAACACACTTTTTAACTAGTGAAAATAATGAGAGTGTGTGTGATTTTAGTTATATAGGGTGTCACTTTGAGATTTTGACACATTTAACCCTTAGTACTTTCCAAAAATTGTAAATAGACACAAGGATGTTTGTTTTAGCTTAATAACCGGCCACTATGGCTCTGGGATTAAGGTTTCGTAGATTTTCCATTTCGTAAAATTTATATGCATTATTTTGGGGCTAAAACACTTAATAAAAAGGTTTGATCCTGTAAAAATAAAGTTTTAACACGGTTTCGTCGGAAACGCGAGAGAAGACATAAAATAATAAAAATTAAATAATCGGACTCCCGGAGCAAAAATACAAAATTTCTAACCTCTCGAATGCTTAAACGGATAAAAATCCTAAGCACGACTCTCCAATAGCCAATAACGACGATTTTTACTAAATTGGCTAAAAAGCAAAAATAACAACTTCCATCTAAAAGTAAAAATAAGAACGGAGTCGGAATTAAACATTGACCGTAAAATACGGTGAACATTTCACATTTGATAAAATATTTTTGGAAAATCGAGTCACGTTTTGACTCATTTAGAACTATTCTTCTAAAACCTGTTAAGCGACCTGTGCAACTTTGTTCTTTTTAATAAATCGAATGTGACACTTTATTTTAAAACGTCTCTTTCGAGGTCGTTTACTGTAGCTTTTGCGTTGGACTATGAAGTAGTGATGTGCGGTTGTCGTAAGACTTCTACATGAAGTTTTACAACTCCCTAGGCAGAGTACCTAATCGTTGCAGTAGTAGTATAGGTCAGACTCAGGGGTTGTTATCGTTCCCTAGGTTGGGAAGGATCTTGCAAAGCACAGCTAAAAACTACAAGGTTGAAAGGAGATTCTTTTTGGTATTTTTGTATTTTATGAAAGCAGTAAAAATCATATGTTTGAGAGGTTGGTTGGTTTTAGCTATTAAACTAACTAATAAACTAAACTAATGGTGATAACAATATAATAAAAAGATTGTATTCATTTAATCATGTATTACTCCCTAAATTGCTTCTCTTAGTGTTGTTGCTTTGTCACACTTGCGATGAGATATGTAACTATTTCCTAAGTCATGAATAATTGCACGAACCTGCCGTCTATTTAATATTCTATTGAGGCAAAACACAAAGTAAGGTAGTATGAAGACTATTACCCGGCCCACAAGAGTATATTAAATGCATTTGAAATACATTAAAAGTGGATCAACCATATTAAGGTAAAGGTAGTATGAAGACTGTTACCGATGATATCCCTTCTGCACCATCATGTTTCCCTAGACATATCAACAGTGATACAGACAAAAGCTGATTTTCTAAAGCCTAACATGCATATTCATCACAAGAAGCAACATTACTAAGATCTACATTCTAGGTTTCATACAATCATAAATGAATACAATAAGGGGGTTTAGCCAAGCATGTTATAAAGAGAGCAAGAACAATAAAGAATCAAACAACAAGACATATTGAATGATTAAGATGGTCTTACTTGATTAAAACATGAATTAAAGGAGTTACAATAGGGTTTTGAAGCCCTAAAATCGTACTAAATAGCAGCCAAACAAACTAGGGTTCATCTCCCTCTTTTACTCTAAAGTTACACACATAAAACCCTAAAAACGAGTTTGTATATATAGGAATTCATGCGTGACGGGGTCTCAAATATCCAGACGCCATCGTGCCATTATTAACTTCTAGGGTTTCTTTAGCCGTACAAGTTGTGACACCGTCCCATTGAGATCCAGACGCCATCTCTTGTTGATTGAGACGCCGTCTCCAGGCATTGTACGTATCTTTTCCAAGAGATTTGGTGTAGGTTCATAATCTTGTCCGTTTCTTCTCTAAATGAGCCCAAGTCACGTGTATTTCCTTCAAATGCCATCCAAATGATAAATACCTGAAAAGGAAGGATAAAGCATGTAATCTGTACATATTTGTATGATTTAGGGGGTTAAATGACCTTAGAAAAGTATATAAAATGACACCTCATCAAATACCCCTACACTTGGGATTTGCTTATCCTCAAGCAATTGGGCTTTTCTACCTAGACAATAGCAATATCATGGTCATTTGACTTACTCTTTAAAATCATTTTACGAGATAACCTTTTAGACCTCGTTAATTAATAGCACGGAAAATACATACTAGCACATCACATAAGTGTTTGGATTATCTCTTTCTCTTGGGTGTATAATAAATTATAACATAAAGAGGGAAATGGAAAATAAAAACTCATTACCTGTCATAGCATTTAAATTACCATAGGCTTGGTAAAGGATCAAACCTCCACCGCTGGGCGCAAGTATTATTCATTACTATCAAAGAAGACTTTATAGGGTTATGATGTGTAAGTGTAGGTTAACATATAACGGAAACAGAAATGGATGGGATATATTTGGGTAGGCATTTGGTTAGATTTGGGGTGGAAGGGTTAGTTAACTATTTATAAGAATACATTCTGATTTGGTTGCTAAGCCAAGAACTCGAACAAAATGTACATACTCTACAAAACTCTACACCAATCTCTTTTCTTTTCGTTTTATGTTTTTCTCTTTTTTTTAATAACATAACTACATAACTTGGGGTTTATAATTGCACCCCTACACTTGAGTTTTTTTATAACTCAAAATAATCTACTAAGCTAATGACCCGAATTGAAAGGATCCATAAACATGGAGATTTTTGTGCTCTAATGGGGTTAATAAATTACTTCTTCCTCATTTCTTCATAAGATGAAAACAACCATGATTCCCAATCATCTCAAAACTGTATTTACAAGGATAGGGGCTTGGTAACCGTGTACTCAAATAAATAACTTAGGTTAAACAACAATAATGTACTACTACATAAAAGCGAGTACATACAAGGAAGGCTAAGACTATTTGGGTGTAATAATTTATGTTGAAGGGTTACAATGTTCTTCATTAATAGTCCGGCTTAACCAGAAAATTACAAGAACCGTGAAAAAAATAGGTTCGAAGGGTTGTACTAGGGGTATCTCGCACTAAAAATGAGTGCGTAGCAAGGGTGTGGGATAGTTATATGGCCGGTGTGACCATCATAACAAATACAGGTTTCAAACAAGGGTTAATCCTAGTGCCTTTTATCATTTAGCAAATCCTAATTCTCACTATGCGGTCTCAGGATGTATCACAAAAAAAAGTTCTAGAATTTAATATACTACCAGTACACTCATATGAATTTTAACTAACACCATACATTGTAGAAAAAGCGACAAGGCAATATATACACATTGGTAACGACAGAATAGACACATACGCTTACAGATCAACCTTAACTCAAACCGGGTAAAGATAAAATCATCTTGGGTTACCAACGATGGGTACCCGAATTCCTATAGATCTAAAGGCGAACCTCACATTTTTATGGTGGAATTTTGGGGGTTTTGTGCTAGTCATGTAAATTCCTATCCATGAGACGCTAATAATACTTGGTTTTTGTCGGTATGTGTTATAAAAAAAATTAAATTTTGGTTAAAATTACCTTCTACGCTATGTTTCGATATATTACACATCATTTTGAGGAACAAGCAAATGGCAATTAAAGGAATAGTTTCTAAGGATTTTTTGCCCCCTACACTTATGTTGAACATTGTCTTTAATGTTCTGCAATGGTACCCGTAAAATGAATAAAGGGTAAACTAAAACAAAGAAAAGAAACTAATACTTTCCTGGTTTGCTCAATAATGGAGAAGAAATATGCGATAACTGGTTAAATCATCCTCCAAGAATCATCTAATGAAACTTCATAAGAATTTCCAAGCTTCTTTTCATTAAATATAACTTGTAAATCAAGGACAAGAAAACAACTACACCAAGCGTAAAATCGGCAGGATAAGATATGTACAACGAAATTTTTAAGGTTGACTCTCTGAAAGCACTAAAGATAGGATGAAAGTAATAATATAATTTTAGGTTTCTGTAGATTTGTAAAAGAAAACATAATTTGTAGATATTGCACATTTTTTTCAAAAATAATAGAAGTTTTTTAATTTTTCCCAAATCTGGTGGTGAGACGCCGTCATGATAAATCGTGACGGTGTCTCTTTGCAACCCAGACGGCGTCAAAAAGTTCCCAGACACCGTCTCCACAAACTGAGAGAAATCATAATTCATTCTTCAATAAAATTTTCAACACTCAATCTCATTAGTTGTTTCCTGTAGAAAATACTGCATAAAACCTGGAAATTAATCATTACAATCATATGACTCGAAACTGACGCGGATTAATCTAAACAAATTATTTAACATGCTTAGACTTGGCTCAAAAATCGGATAATTTTCCCTTACACTTGTTATTTGCAAAATACCTTTGATTGTAAATAAGACGAGGTTAAAAACAAAACAAAACATGATTACAAGATTTGGGTTCAAACATAAAAGAATAAAATGAAGAGAATAAAACACAAGACACTCCTAAGATGCGGGAAAGGTAAATATTGGGTTGCCTCCCAAAAAGCACTTTTCTTTATTAACGAGTCTTGTAGCTAGACTCAAAGTCACACTACGTGTCATAGAAGTGGTCCAAGTCGATTATTTCCTTAGGATTTTCTCTTTCGGAGAGTTTTCTAGTGGTGGGTATAGATTGGAGGGTTTTGGTAAACTCCTCTCCATCTGGGTTAATTAACCCGATCTTTGCATGCCATGCCCCGTCTTCATGTTTTGGTGGTTTGTTTCAGTTGATTGGGTTTGTTATAAGGTCTTTCGATTCCCCACATGTTTCTCTTAAGATTTATAGGAATAGCTCCTAGGAATTCTACCATTCTTCTAAATACTATAGTGTCCTTAAAAGGGTTGATTTCAGCATCTCTAGCCATTTCCTATTCTCTAGGTAAGCGACAGTCTATGAAGTCTTTTCTAGCATAGTAAGGGATTTGGGCACCAACATCATCCAAGCTAAGTCACGGTTTGTATGATTCTCTTTTTCCTAGTGTAGTCCAATAAGGTGCTTCTTCTTTACATGGGTCAATTCCTTTTACTCCAAATACTGACCTAGTGACTCCTTCACCAACTGCTATTTTGGCTTTCCTGCAATCTATAACTACGTTGGAGGTTGCTATGAGTTCTCTTCCTATAAGTAATAGGGTTTCAGGGTCTTTTTTCATATCGATTACATAGAGGTCGTTTAAGAGTTTCAGTTTTCCTATGCGGACTTCTACATCGCTAACGATCCCAATGGGATAGGATTTTGTTCCATCAGGTAATCCGAAAATGTGGTCAATTTCTTCTAATAGTCCCATGTTATACTTTTTGAAAAGATAGAGTGGGATTAGGTTCACGCATGATCCTAGGTCTGCTAAGGTGTCAAAAGGTTCTGAGTCTCCTAGTCTGCAGGGCAAAGTGAAATGTCCGGGTCTTCCATTTTTTGGATATCTCGCCTTGGATAAAGGTGGATCCATTTTTGCCCAATTCTAGGTTCTCCACGTATTTGTCCAACATTGCGTTATAGATCGGGGCATGAGCTAGGACTTCTAGAACCGGTAGGTTAAGATGCAGATCTTGGAATTCATCTTCTAGAGTTTGTCTGGATTCTTTTGTTTTGGGTGTTCTAATTTCCATAACCGTTTAGGGTTGGTTATTTTGAGAACATGCATTTACGATGTCGATTGAGCTATGGATATGGTTTGAGCATTGAGGATCTCTTGTGGGGGTAGGAATGAACAGACGAGACTGTAGGGGTGGAGTTAATGTTTAGTTTCGGGTTCTTGATTGTGTCGCTTGGAAGTGCTCCTACTATTCGCTCGGTGATGGCCTTCAACACTGTGTCGATTTTGTTGGTCATCTCACCTTGTTGTTGTTTTAAATTGGCTTCAAACTTGGACAAACAGGCATCTTGAGATGCCATGAAGTTGGATACCAATCCTTCCAGATTTGATTGATTGTTGAGGGTTGAGGATTGTTATTGTAGGAACGGTACGGGAATGTACCGTTGGGCTGAAACCGGTTAGGTGGATTTGAAAAGTTGTTTTGAGAATTTTGAAGTTGTTTCCACCTAAGTTTTAGGTGATTTATCCATGATAGATTATAGGTATCACCAAGGTTGTTTTGCTCGGGTTTGAAAGTGAACCACTTGCCTCCCGCTTTGTCTGTACATGAGGATGTGTAGTCAACAAAAGCTTGCTCAGGATTTTCCATGCAATATTGAGCGTTGTGGGGACCACTACAGATATCACATGAAGAAGAGATTTTGTTCACTTGAACGGTTTGAGTTAGAGCAAGATAAGCTTCCATCAAGCGTTAAACTTGATTTTTGAGCTCGATAATGTGATGTTCGGATGTGAACTTGATTTTCATGGGCTCAAGCAACTGAAATAATATGAGCGATTTGTCTTGTACAACAAAATTGTCTGATGAACTACACTTGTGTTCAAATGCTTTATTATAAACTCTATGAATTCACTTAACTTTTTTTGACGTTTTTAACCGTGTTATCTTAGGTTTAGGTGCTTATGCTTGCTTGGATGGGACGATGTGCGGATATCAAAGGACTTGGACTTGGTGAAAAATCCACATTTGATAAAACTATTTTACTCAATTAGAGCCGTGTTTTGACTCATGTAGATTTTACTAAAACTCTTTTTGGGGACGTGTGTAACATTGATCCGTTAATAAATCGAATGTGGCATTTTATTTTATAAACGTCTCTTTTGAGGTCATTTTATAGTAACCAGTGTGTAAAATCGAAAACGCCCCTAATTCGGTTAGCTTTAAACCGAAAACCAATAAACCCTAATTGAGTTTATATCTTTGTCGAGCTAGGAGAACCATCAACAAGCATCACGTGTAAAACCTTGAATCACCAAACAAGAGAAACAAGAAATCGAAAAACCCTAAAGAGGGTTTGTCGAAATTCGGTGGAGGGGAAAAGGAACCGAAAACCCTAAAAGGGTTTGAAGTTTGATCGGCTAGGGAGAGGAAAGAACAAAGGAGAACTTTGTGAGTTTTTAGGTATTACGAATGAATGAATGTGAGGTCTAGGGGTTGGGGTATTTATAATACACAAAACCTAGTCCAAGATGAACTCCAACTCCTCAATTCATTCCTTATCAAAATACATATCCCCTTATCTCCTAATTAGACTCAAAAACCTATTCTAGAACCACCTAGGAGGCCGGCCACTTTAAGGCACCCCTAGGGTACGGTTTTTGTCCAATTTAGTCCATCGGTTAATTATTCAAATATCTGTTATACTAGTTAAATGAGTAACGGTAAATAACGACTATTTAAATATTTATCGTGAAGTAAAACAAACTCTAAGTGTTTAACGCGTGTGGCCCCAATAGGCTCAAGTATTTCTAACGTATAACTTGTGGAACCGACTACCATTTTCCAACATGTTCGATTTCGATCGCGATCTACTTTTTGTTTTGCTAGGAGGTAAATCTTGAATCACAACACCGTTAAGAGTTTTACAGGTTGTGAACTTTTGATACATGATTACAGGTTGTGGGCCCGTAATGATGATGTGGCAATCAAAACTGTATCATTACCTATTTTAACAAGTCCTAGCAAGTTTCGTATGTTATATTGGTATTTTCAAAAGTTCGTTACCTAAGGCGTGAATTTTTCGAAAGTTCGTTACCTATCTATAGACTTAACCCACTTTTTTACACATTCTAATGTAGAACGACCAAAATCTATTTATTTAGATAGTTTTAAAACAATTTGTTACACTATATGCTTTTACTTTGGCTTAAAATAAAGAACCTAAACACGATTATTTTCTGTCAAAAATCCTCAATATTTTCCGTTATCACTAGGGGTGTTCAAAAAAACAAAAAAATCGATGAATCGACACGAACCGCTCAATCCGAAATCAAAAAAAACCCGAAACTGAAAAAACCCGCTTATCATTGTTAGGTTTCGGTTTTTACTCTTAGATATCCGCGGTTAACCAAACTGAGCAGTGCATATTATACATGATTCTTTTTTAGCCAAAAATTCAAATAATTGTGCAAGTATTAACCATATTATTGCACTATTGTTATTCTTTAATGACTTTTTAGCTCCTAATGTAAACGTTTCTAAAAATCTGTGTGAAAATTGATTAATATGATCGTAATCTATAAACGACGAATATATATTATCTTGTTAATATGTTATTTACGAATATTTGAATGTAATAATTGTAACAAAATAACTTTATATGACTTTTATCTACTCAATGTCATTTAATTTTACTAGAATTGCATTTTATGTTCTAGACCATGTTATTTTTTATACAATTTAACTCGATTAACCATAAAAAATGGTTAACCGTGAAACGAACCGCAGTTAACCGCTCACTTCTGGTACCTGTATGTCCGGTTACCTGCCTAGTACGAATGATTTTGGATAGTAAAATTAAATACCCGCCCTCGCGATTGATATTTTAAATCTTCCAATTAACCGAACTGAACCGCCCCACGAACAACCCTAGTTATCATCATACGAACATCTAAACTAGAATAACAAAGTTAGGGTTGTGGCAAGTTTAGATCGAAATTGAGACAAGCATGTGTAAAATGTGTATATAATGGGTATATGAGTTTGCCGGTCATCTCGAGATATAAATCGTAAATATGTCATATTTCGTAAACCTTTTGTGAACATTGATGAGTGTAGTTTATTTTGGTGTGTAGATGTGAAAAAAAATGCTAAGATGGTAATCATGTGATAAAATGGCTTTATCCGTGATATCAACAGTCACAAAATGGCTTTAGATGGTAATCGCAGTGAAGTTTTTTGTGAAATTACTCATAGCTTTAACAAAAATAATGTATAAAAAGA
>BQNB010183101.1:0-12434 GCA_026074375.1 Tanacetum coccineum | reverse complement strand
GTTAAGTATAATTAGTGCTGTTAGTTATACTTAATACTGCTAAGTTAATACAGTTAGTTATACTTAATACTGTTAAGTGTAATTAATACTGTAAGAATTGAGAGAATAAGTGAAAATAAAAACAGATAGAGTGAATTGGTAAGAAAAAGAATTGAGAGATATTGTGAGCCGAAAAAAATAATTGAGAGATGTGGTGAGTTGAAAAACAAAAAGAGAGTTGAATATTATCAAAAATAGATAGAGAGAAAGGTGTGCTAAAAGAATTGAGAAAAATAAAAAACAAACAGAGAGAATTATGAGCAAAAAGAATTAAGAGAAATCAAAAACAGATAGAGAGAATTATAAGTAAAAAGAAATGAGAGAAATCAAAAACAGACAAAGAAATTTTGTGATCTAAAATGTTAATTTGATGATGGAAAAGTTGTTTAGAAAGGAATTAAAGTTAATGCTGGTGATTCATAGTTAATGCTGTTAGGCATAAACTTACTACTGCTATTGTAAGTTAATGCTTAATGTTGTTAAGCATAAACTTACAACTGCTAGTGAAAGTTAATGCTGTTAGGCATAACTTACTATTGCCAGTTCAAGTTAATGTTGTTGAAGGTGATTTCATAAATACTTTGATTCAGGGTTTCATTAATCACTTACTCAATTTCAATCTTTGATATACTCTCTAATCACAAACCCTAACTCAGTTTTATCGTTAATCGTCAAAACCCAACATCAATGGCCGCTCTAAAGTTCGCTGAAACACATAATTTAGTCGCATTTTTGTCTAAACCTGAAGAAAGTGATAGGTTTGAACAAATTGTTGATTTTCTGAATGAAAATCCCATCAATTGTGCTTTAACCGTCAATCCCACCATCTATACTTCATGCATTAAGCAGCTCTGGGCTACTGCTAAAGCAAAAACTGTCAATGGGGAAGTGCAGATACAAGCCCTGGGAAGAAGGTGATCGTCACTGAAGCATCTGTAAGAAGAGATATTCAACTTGATGATGAAAATGGTACTGAATGTCTACCCAATGCTACCATTTTTGCAGAACTGGAAAGAATGGGGTATGAAAATCTTACACAAAAGCTTACATTTTATAAAACTTTCTTTTCACCTCAATGGAAATTTCTTATCCATACAATTCTGCAATGCCTTAGTGCTAAGACTACTGCTTAGAATGAATTCAGTAGCACTATGGCCTCAACTATCATCTGTCTTGCCACAAACAAAAAAATTAACTTTTCCATGTATAATTTTGATAATATGGTGAAGAACTTGGAGGGTGGGGTTAAATTTCTAATGTATCCAAGGTTTGTGCAAGTGTTCCTAGATAAACAAGTTGAAGGAATGACCAAACATAAAGAAATTTATGTTACACCTTCCCACACTAAGAAGGTCTTTGCAAATATGAAGAGAGAAGGAAAAGGTTTTTCTGGGAGAGTTACCCCTCTATTTCAAACTATGATGGTTCAAGCTCAAGAAAAGGGTGAAGGTTCTGAAATGCCTAATGTTCCCCAACACACATCCACCATTAATCAACCATCATCATCACAACCTCCAAAGAAGCAAAAGCCTAGGAATACCAAGAAACAAAACACTAAGGTTTCTCAACCTAGTGATTCTACATAGACTATAAGCAGAAGAACAAGGAGAGTTGAGCATTGAAGAAAGATTAAAACTGTTTGTAGAGCTCTTGGACAAAAGGAAAAAGCATTTTGCAAAGCTTAGAGCTGAAGAGATCAGAAGAAAACCACCAACTAAAGCCCACAAGAGGAATCAAATGTGTACTTATTTGAAAAATATGGCTAATTACAAGCATAGTCAGTTGAAGAAAAAAAGTTTTGAAGAAGAACTCCAAGGCTTAAAAGATTAAGGAAGGTTGGTAGATCTGCACAAGTTGTTTCCTCTAATGATAAAGGTTTGGGTGCTCAAGAGGATGCATCCAAACAGGGGAGGAAAATTGCTAATCTTAATGCTGATGCAGAGGTTACTTTAGTTGATGAGGCTCAGGGGACGAATGATGATTTAATGTTTGATACAGGAGTTTTTGATGAGCAGGAAGTTGAAGTTGAAAAGGCAGTTAGTACTGCTGAAGTTACTACTGTCAGTGCTACAACAACAACTGTTGATGAGTTGACTCTGGCTCAGACCTTAATAGAGATCAAAGTAGCTAAACCTAAGGCTATTACAACTGCTGCTACAACAACTACAAGTGTTAAGGCTAGAGGGATTGTAGTTCAAGAGCTAAGTAAATTTAGAACAACAACATCATCTTCACAAACATCACAACTTCCACAGGTTAAAGACAAAGGCAAGGCAAAGATGATAGAACCTGAGAAGCCTTTGAAAAAGAAAGATCAAATTTTGGTGGATGAAGAAATTGCTCAAAGACTTCAAGAAGAATTGCAAGCTGAATTAGAAGAAGAGGAAAGGCTGGCAAGACAAAAAGAAGAAGAGGATAACTTAATTTCATGGGATAATACTCAAGCTATGATGGAGGCAGATTATGAGTTAGCTCAGAGACTACAAGCAGAAGAACAGGGAGAGTTGACCATTGAAGAAAGATCAAAACTGTTTGTAGAGCTCATGGACAAAAGGAAGAAGCACTTTGCAAAGCTTAGAGCTGAAGAGATCAGAAGAAAACCACCAACCAAAGCCCAAAAGAGGAATCAAATGTGTACTTATTTGAAAAATATGGCTAATTACAAGCATAGTCAGTTGAAGAACAAAAGTTTTGAAGAAATTCAGATGTTATTTGACAATACTATGAAGTGGGTAGATTCATTTGTTCCTATGGATACAGAGGTTGTGGAAGGAAGTAAAAGTCAGGCAGAAGGAAGTAAGAAGAGAACAAGAGAAGAACTTGAGTCTGATAATTCAAAGAAGCAAAAGATAGATGAGAATGTAGAAGCTGAAGTGGATGATGAAGCAGAAATGAAAAAGCTTATAGAGATAGTTCTTGATGATGAGGTAGAAATTGATGCTATACCACTAGCCACTAAGTCTCCAATCATTGTTGACTGGAAAATCATCAAAGAAGGAAAGATGGGATACTTTCAAATCATCAGAGCTGATGGAAGTTCAAGGAGGTACTCATCAATGATTAGGATGCTTCAGAACATTGACAGAGAAGACCTGGAAACACTCTGGAAGTTGGTTAAAGCTAAACATGGGAATACAAGGCCAGAGGAGGCATATGAAAGAGTGTTATGGGGTGATCTGAAGGTAATGTTTGAACCTGATGTAGAAAGTGAAGTATGGAGAAATCTACAAGGATACAATGTGACAGTTTGGAAGCTATTTTCTTCAAGTGGAGTACATTTTGTGAGATTTCAGAATCTGCATATCTTTATGCTGGTAGAGAAAAAGTATCCACTCACACCTGCAACAATTACAAAAATGCTCAACAAGAAGCTTCAAACTGACCAGTTAAATGAGATGTGCTATTAACTTCTTAAGCTTAAGACTATACTGGTCAAGAATCCTAGAAGTATTTGAATGCATCCTCCTGATGATGGTGAATACTTTTAATGAAGAAACTTAAGATTCATAAGAAGAATATCAAGTTTAGGGGAGGATTGTTAGGATTAAAAGCTTCTTGATATTGTTTGGAAGTAACTGCTGCTAAGGTTAGAGTTACTACTGCTAGTATATATTACTACTGCTAATGGAAGTTAAGACTGCTCAGAGACTTAGAAGAAATACTACTAAGTAGTTAATACTGCTAGTATAAAAGTTACTACTGTTAGTGTAACTTAGTACTGCTAGTGTATGATTAGTACTGCTTGAGTAAAGTTACAACTGTTAGCATAAAGTTAGTACTGCTAGTGTAACTTAGTACTACTGATGAAGAATGAAGAAAATATTCTAAGTAGTTACTACTGCTTCTACACAGTTAGTGCTGCTGGAATAAAAGTTAATGTTGCTGGTTACAACTGCTGAAAGATTACAACTGCTAGAAGAGTTTCTACTGTCAGAAGGATAAAGACAAGAGAAAGGATTAAAATAAAGATTGTTTATCAAGATTACTTACGGGATAAGTATAAGATATTTTTGTAAAAGATACGTATAAGTTATTTGTTTTGAAGATCATGATAACTTACGAAAATATTGTAAGCCTGTTAGGACTCCTTGGTGTATAAAAGGAGGTCCTAGGGTATAGAGTTTAAGGTACCCAACACATACACATTCACACACATTCATACATTTTGATATATAGCTTCGAGGTTGTAGACCCTAGTACCACACAGAGTACTCGTATTATTGATAATATTAATATTGGAGCTTTTCAGTAATACCATTGTTCATATATTGTTCGTACAGTTTACTGTTTTATTAATATTCTTCTAAGTATTAAAAAGTAGATTTTGCATACTCTTTAGTATTCACGAAGTTTCTATCATAGTTGTTTTGGATCTATCCAAAGTAACTTAACCTTTACAAACTAAGGAATCGATCTTAAGATGGGATCAACAAGTTAATGCTAGGACTTATGATCTTTTAAGCTCAGATTGTTTAGATCTTATACCTAGGATAGTACAGAAACAATGATATATAAATTTCATAGCGGAAATAAACAAGAACAAATCAAAGTTACTTCAAGGTTTTTCTTTTTATTCAACACAGCCCCAAATACTATTTGATCAGAATAGATCGGTTACTCTTAACAAGTAACAGGGATTAACAATACTTGAGGCTAAACACTATAGACATCTATACTTTCTACTCTACAATATACACTATAGACGTCTATACTTTCTACTCTACAATATACATGACACGTTTTGTGTATACACACACGACTCACACTTTAATCGACTCTCATGTGATCTGATATGTAAACCTACACGTCTAAAACTCTTTATATAGAGAGTTTACAAGGCTTACAAAGGAAGGTAAACATTTGACAAATAAATCTTTTAAACATTTAACTTGATCTTCTGTTATCTTCTATCTTCTTAAGGAGATCTTCCAGAATCTTAATATTCTCCTACATCTTGTAGAATTCTTTAATGACGATTTTGATCCTTTTGTTTCATTACTTGTTTCTTTTGTCTCATCAAATCTATAATTCCCAACAATCTTCCCCTATTTGATGATGACAAAAAAAATCCCTGAATGAAACAAACTTCCCCTTAAGTAGATTTCCTTTGTACCATGCTACACCAAGGATCTATAAGTTGCTAAATGTACCTGTTAACGCCTTCTTCTCCTTTTTGTCACAATCAAATAGGGAACTCTAAGTAGATGCAACTTTGATCTTGACCACCACAAACCACTATCACACTTCTAATCTAGCTTTCCAACGACTCAAATTACCCTCCATGACGCGCCTTAAGATAAATGAACTTGAGCAGTAGAAACTTAAACTAGTAGTAGTGATAATGACTTACAGTAGTAAAAACCTTCACCTCATGTAGCATATTAATGGTTAAACATTGTAACAATAAGCTTCCCTTGAAACCCATATGTTAACCATTTCGAGAATCTTCAATTTTGTAAGCTCTATGTAATGATTACTGATGAAGAAAACTAAGTATAATGAACTTGATGCTGAAGTAGAATAACCCAAACTTGTGTCTTATATCTTGTACTATCCATGTGACTTCGAACTTCTAAATAAATCTGTGAAATATAAGTAGATCTTAACTTCTTTGTCAAAATCCTCATCTTCTTTGTGACATTGAGCACAACAACGTAACTCCTTATAGTGATAGCAAAGACCTATTGCTAGATTTGACAAGTCTTCATCACAACATTGTAAAGCATAAACAAGTTACTTTAAACGTTGTAAGCCGTTTAAGATATGATAAGAACACGTACCCAAGTAATTTCACTTCATCTTTAAATAGGTGATAATTAATCATCTTCGTAACCAATTATACCAATAAATATGAGCCTTAAAACGTTTACGAACAAATAAACCAAAAACCAAAAACTTCCTTCCTGTGTGTGTTGTCCAACTTCTTCAAAGTGAGCCGAGAACCAAAAACCTTCACTGGCCGATATCGAACATAACTGACAGTTCTAAAAATACATCAAGCAGTATTAATTTTCAATGTAGCAGTACTAACTTTCTTTTCTCCCAAACAGTAGTAACTGATGTCGAACAATTTTAACCAACCCAAACCTGCTGGCAGTTGAAAGTAGGTAACAAGCAGTACCATAGCATAAATCAATACGAAGAATACCTTAGCAGCATTAATAAGTAACGAACAGTACTAAGTAACCTTCTTTGTTCATTCCCAAGCAGTTGTAAATATATGTTGACAACATTATTATTAGAACGAGCAGTACTAATTCTCATTACTCGCAGCATACAATAATAATCGAATCTCAGCAGTACAAACATGAACGAGCAGTACTATCTTTTCAAGGTGACAGTACTAAGTTTTCATGATAACATTAACTCGTATTGATGAACACATCAGCTGCTTCTTTTTCTTTGAGCCCAAGCAGTGGTAACTTACTGCTTTTAACGCATAGCAGCACTAAGTCCTTTGTGGCAGTATAAAACACCAACGAGCAGTAGTATTCTTTACCAAACAGCAGTACAAAGTATCATTGATCAGCATTAATTTAACTTAGAATCATCTTTGGCAGCTCTAACATATTAATGCCACAATCAGCACTATGAACACCATCTTTGTTCTTCAATGTTGCACACAAACTGTACCAGTTTTCATTCAAACACAAAGTCGATTTAACTTGCTTATTGCATCACCAAGTTAGGGACAAAACCCTAACTGCTATTCCATGTGTTTAAAACTTCCCCTGCTGTTGTGATAACTTCCCAAATCAAAAAGCCTTGATCATGACGTTGTGAACCTAATATCCATCTACTTGAATTAGGGTTTGTGGTGAAACCCTAGTTTTACCCTTTTGATCACACGCCACATATAACCCCTCTCGAATTAGGGTTTCTGCTACTTTTGCTTCATACCAAGAAACAAACACAAACCAATCAATAACATACACATTGTTGTGTCGTTTTCTGCTTACTAGATCTAGGGTTTGTGAAAAACCCTAATATTCACCAAAATCGTCTTTAATTAAAGGAACAGAAACTCGACACTTCTGCTACAGCTTTAAACCGAATAACTTTCAAGACGAATCAGAATAAAGAAGTCCATGTGACCAAAGCCTTGAACCTTGTAGCCAAACTTCCTGTTTATTATCAAATTAGGGTTTGCTAAAAACCCTAATTTCATCAAACTTGATAAAGAACCAAAAACAAAAAATTAACACACCTTTTCTTCATAAACACGACTTCAAAACAACCTTGTATCCTATATCGAGAGCCCCGTGGCTCTGATACCACCTGATAGAACTAAAATACGTAATAGTTCTTAGATCGTTTAAGCTCAGATTGTTTAGATCTTTATATCTTGGATTAATAACATTGATAACATATTTTGCACAGCGGAATTACAACATAAAGAACAATGTTATGAACAAGGTTTTACTACAAAACATCAAGCCCCAATATTATTTGATCAGAATAATACGATTACATCAATGAACTGTAACATGATCAAGTTACCTTGACCTTGAGGCTAAACTACATATGGCGTCTACATCTCATGCCTGGAATACACACACACACACACACACACGTTTAGGTACAGGAACTCACGACTTGTACACCTAAACCTAATAACATGTATCTCTTTATATAATAGAGATATTAGGTTTTACAAATGATAAGTATTAAGAAACAACTAAATTGAATGAGTTTCCATTCTCTAACTTACCAATTTCTCTCATTTCTTTTTCTTACCAATTCACTTTATCTATTTTTATTTTCACACATCTCTCTTTCTGTTTTTTAGCTCACTATTTCTCTCATTACTTTTTCTTACTGAATAACTCTGTTTGTTTTTATGTCACACATCTCTCTTTCTGTTTTTCATTCTTATGAATTTCTCTCATTTCTTTCTCACCAATTCACTCTATTTGTTTTTATTTTTACACATCTCTCTTTCTGTTTTTCAGCTCACCATTTCTCTTATTACTCACAATATTAATTATAACAAACAGTAGTAAGTATAACTAACAGCATTAACATAGCAGTATTAAGTATAACTAGCAGCACTAATTATACTTACCAATAGAAAGTTAGTCCAACATCACTAACTTAAATTTCATCATTGGCTGTTGTTCCATTCCATTTCAAGCATTATTTGTGCATAATCCGCTGCATATAAACATAATTAACCTCCCCTCAATCAATACTTCAGAGGTTAAGCATTCCTATACTTGCAATCAAATATTAAAATATGCCAGCATCAAATGCTTTTATGAGTAAATCTGTAACATTCTGATCTGTATGAATCTTTATCATTTGAATAAGCTTCTTCTCATTGGAATCTCTGATAAAGTGATGCCTAATCTCAATGTGCTTAGTCTTTGAATGAAATACTAGATTCTTAACTATGCAGATGGTGCTTTCATTTTCAATGAAAATCTTGGTATTCATGAAATTATATCCATAATCTAGCATTTGATTTTGAATCCAGCGTACTTGTCTACAGCAACTAGCAGCAGCCACATATTCTGCTTCAGTAGTAGAGTTGGCAACTACAGTTTGCTTCTTGCATTGCTATGAAATCAATCTGCTTCTAAGAAATTAATAACCTCTTGTTGTGGATTTCCTGTCTAAACTTGCACCAGTATAGTCACTATCAGAATAAGCTTCCAAATCAAATGGTGAGTCCTTAGGATACTAAAGGCCTAATTTAGGTTGACCTTTCAAGTATCTAAAGATTCTTTTCACAGCATGAAGATGTGAAACTTTAGGTGGGACTTAGAATCTTGCACAAGCACATACATCAAACATTATATCAGGTCTTGAAGATGTTAAATACATCAATGAGCCAATCATTGATCTATATAAGTAAACATCAACATCTTTAGCTTCCGCATCCTTGAGCAGTGGCTTTAAAGTCTCCATGGGTGTACTTGCTGTTTTCACAGTTGAAAAACCAAACTTCTTCAAAATCTCATCCACATACTTGTCTTGACTAATGAAAATCCCATCATTTTTCTGTGTCACTTGTAGTCCTAAGAAGAAAGTGAGCTCAACCATAGAACTCATCTGGAACTTCTTGTACATTAATTTCTCAAACTTAGTACATAACTTCTTTTTAGTAGATCCAAAAATGATATCATCAACATATACTTGAACTAGTAGAATATCAATTTTGACTCTTTTAATGAACAAACTCTTATCTATCTGACCTCTTTGAAATCCATTGTCTAATAAATAGGTAGATAAAGTCTCATACCAAGCTTTAGGAGCTTGATGTAGACCATATAATGCCTTTTCTACCTTATAAACTCTGTCAGTGAACTCTGGATCTTCAAACCCTGGAGGTTGACATACATAAACTTCCTTTTCAATCTTTCCATACAGAAATGCACTCTTCACATCCATCAGGTATACTTCAAAGGCTTTGAATGAGGCATAGGCTAAGAACAACCTAATTGCTATAATCCTAGCAACTAAAGCAAAAACCTCATCATAATTTATTCCCTCTTCTTGAGTGTAACCCTGTGCAACCAGCCTTGCCTTGTTTCTAATCACAAAACCTCTTTCATCTTTCTTGTTCCTGTACACCCATTTAGTACCAATGGCTCTTTTGCCATGTGGTAAATCTACCAAGGTCCAAACTTGTTGTAACTTGAACTATAGAAGATCTTCTTGCATAGCTTCTATCCACTTTGGATCTTTTAATGCTTGGATTACCTTTTTGGGCTCTTCCTGGGATAGGAAACAAGCAAACAGACAAGTATGAAGGTCTTCATAAGATTTCCCTTCATAAACAGCACTAATAAATCCTTGTTCATTTGTAGTCTTTGTCATTCTCCTTGTCAGTACACTAGACTGTACATTACCAATCACATGATCAAGTGAATGATCTTTAAGGATTCTTGTATTTGGAGTAGAAGGAACTAGATATGTGGTAGTAATGTTGCTCATGTCCACTTCAGTTTCATCACCAAAGAAATCATCATGTGTGGCTATAACATTATCTTCCAAAGAAAACATGTCTGGTTTAGTATTAATACTTGGCCCAGTAGTATTAACACCTTGAGTACTATTTTTAGATTTCTCTTGATCAACAATTCCATTTTCTTTACATACACCTTCATCATCCTTCTTTCCAGCATCACTAGAAGGTTTTGGTTCATCATTACTAGCATTCTTTAAAGTAGAATCAAATAGTGAACCATCTTTCCACAGTGGAATCAATATATAGTCTTGGTTAGATCCTGTCTCCTTGCTAGAATGACCTGCACCAATACTTTCTTATGTACCTACAAGATCATTAGAGTTTGTACCTGCAACAACTGGCACATATTTCATTGATTTTGTCAGAACATCAATATCAAATAGCCACTTTGGTCCATCACCTGCAATAATAGGCTTATCCTCCAAGAACCTAATATGCAAGTTTTCTTCTACTTTCCTAGTTCTAATGTTGTATACCCTAAAAGCCTTACTATTTAATGGGTATCCAACAAAGAATCCTTTATCTGACTTTCCATCAAACTTGCCTAAATAATCTAAGGTATTAAGAATGGTAACATGATACCCAAATGGACTTATAAAGCTTAGAGCACGTGTTCTACCTCTAAACAGTTCATAAGAGGTCTTGTTATGAGGCTTAACTACTAATACCCTATTCTGCACATAGCAAGCAGTATTAACTGCTTCAGCCTAAAATGTAGTAGGTAACTTAGAGTAAGCTAACATGGTTCTAGCAGCCTTAACTAGTGTCCTATTTCTCCTCTCAGTAACACTATTTTGCTAAAGAGTTCTAGTTACACTAAATTCCCTCTTAATGCATTTCTGTTCACAAAACTCACTCATAACTTTATTCTTAAACTCTGTTCCATTGTCACATCTAATTATCTTTACTTTCTTATCAACTAGATTTTCTATCTTAGTTATAAAGCTCTTAAGAATGCCACTAGTTTCATCCTTAGTTCTTAGAAAGAAAACCCAAGTAAATCTGTTATAATCATCAGATGACAACTAGACAATATTTCTTATTCATTAAGCTTCTTAACAAAAGTTAGACAAACAGAGTCATATGCAACATGAATAAAGGTTGAGTAATAGAGTTTTGAATCTTATACTACAAAGATTTTGTGTGCTTTCCCTTAAGACAACAACACAAGTTTGGTCAATTTCAAATGTTTTGAGGTAAACCTCTCACACGATTTTCCTTAACAAGTTATAATGTTTTAAAATTACCTGACTCTAGCCTCCTAAGCCTATAACATTGATTCATCAAGTGTGCCATTGCAACAAAGACAAGTTAAACTCTCTTTAGGAATAATATTCTTCATATCAACACTATACATATTGTTCTTTCTAGGAACTTTAAGTAAAACCTGACTTTCATCAGCTAACTTAAAGTCAGGAGACAGAACAAAACATCCAGTGTCAGTAAAAAGAACACTGTTCTTTTTGTCACACATCTATGAAACACTAAAAAGGTTAAACTATAACTCCTTGACAAAGTACACATCCTCAAAATCAAGCTTACAAGTTTTAAGAGTTCCTTTACTAGTAATTTTCCCTCCTTTGGCTCCTCCCCCAAAGGCAACATATCCTTCATCAAATTCCTTGAAGTCTGAGAGATAGGACATATTCCCTGTCATGTGCCTTGAGCATCCACTGTTAACATAGCCTTGATCTTCTTTTTGTAAATGACCCTGCACATAAAAATAAGGAAATTAGTTTCCTTTGGGGACCCAAGCCATCACCGACTTGGATCTGCCTCGTGCATCAACATAATTATGTCTCTTTTAAGTAATTGATGAACTATTAAGTTTGGTAGGTCTCCAATCCCAACATGCTAAGGCCTTAACAACATTAATCTGATTTGCCCTCACAGCATTAACTAATGTTGAATTTGGCCTAGCAGTATTAACTGCTTTTGGCCTAGCAGTATAAAATTTTCTCTTAGCAATATTAACTTTTTGGCTAAAATTTTTATTAGTTAATGTTGTTCTTATTTGATAGGGCCTCTTTATAGTTAATTGTGCTGATTTAGAAAAATGTAACATTGATTTAGTACTATAAACTGTAGTTTTGGATGAGCAGTATTAACAGGCCTAGCAGTATTAAGTAATTTTAGGCCAAATTTCATTAAAACTGCTCTTGGAACCATGTTCCTGTGAGCACTAGGGTGGGTCTTTTTAGCAAAATAATTGCAATTCACCCTTGAATAACTATTCCCTGATACCACCCTTTCCCTTTGATGGTAATTGTAGTGAGCCTGCACATGGTCAAAACTTCCACAGACAAAACAAGCTTTGTTATACATCACAAAGTCACTTCCTAGCTGTTGGGACTTCTGATTATTCCAGTTTCTTTGATTTCCCATAGGACTTTGTGACCTGTACATTTTAGCATACTTAACT
>BQNB010183100.1:0-12434 GCA_026074375.1 Tanacetum coccineum | reverse complement strand
GTAATTGAGGAATTTAAAACTAGGGATGATGAACTTGATACTGGAATTAATGATTACCCTAGTTATTGTAACTATGATAAGAAGATCCATATAGATTATGCTCACAACTTAAAGTTTTCTTGCATGATAGGATTTGAATTTACACACGCTAACTTCTTTCCAATATTGTATGTCAATGTGATATCCAAAAAGTTTCATATTTCTATAATGAAAGATAAGATGGTTTACAAAGGGAATAATGTTATAGGAGCTTTAATGAATGTGCCTATTTTTGTTGGAACCTTTTCTGTTGTGACGGATTTTGCAGTTTTAGAAAATATGGATGCTTATCGTGATAAAGGAATGAGACCATTTTTAAGAGAAGTTAGAGTTAAAGCAAGACGGTTCGAAGGGATGATTACCATTTACAATGGTAATAATGAAGTAACTTACCAAATGGTGCGATCACATCCGAGGTTTAAAAACTACACTAATAAGCAATGCAACAAGATCCCACCATTACTGAAAGTAAGTGAT
Organism: Tanacetum coccineum; assembly: GCA_026074375.1. Lineage (NCBI taxonomy): Eukaryota > Viridiplantae > Streptophyta > Magnoliopsida > Asterales > Asteraceae > Tanacetum > Tanacetum coccineum. The sequence goes on along the minus strand of BQNB010183100.1, from coordinate 11,918 downwards.
GAAGATAAGAATAATGGAATCTCGCATCCATACCAAAAGCTTAAGGGGTTCTACAAAGGAGTCTTGAACTTAGGACCCGATTACATTCAAGATGCGAGGACGGAAGAATGGCTCACACGCGGGCACATTAGCGTGTATGAGATGGAATGATGAAAAGAGAAGCTAAAGAAAAGTCTAACTTAAAGACTTCGTTGTAAACAAAAGTGCTTCCCAGGAGACAACCCAGAATGTTATTTAATTTTATCGAGTATGTCTTTCCAGACATCAATACGGCGTATCCGCTCCATACCATATGGCGTATTGATTGTCCAGACGTTATCAGTCTTTACTTTTTATGTACTTTAAAAACATTATTGCCAGTTTTGGCAATACGGCGTATTCATGTACATGATACGACGTATTCACCAGACTAAATCGTATTTAGTTTGTTTAGTTTAGTTTAAATTAACCGTAGGTACCAAGATAGGAATACGCGTTTTCCTATTTTTTTTACACAGGACATCGTAAAAGAAATATCGAACGTTAGATACCCGAGATAGAATTTTTGCAAGTTTTTCCTATATTTTGCAACGGTTACCTCCTGAAAAGAATCGACGATGTGGTGAGTATCTCAATTAGAAATTAGAAGTGTTGTGAGTCCTTAATAACTTCAAGACGACTATTTAACTCGCATCCTTGCTCACAAACTCCAATTGGTGAATCTACAGAGGACAAAATAAATATCAGGGGATGTTTCTCATTTAATTCTTTTTAAATAATGTTGTTCTTTTTAATGTTGTTAATCTATACAACGTGGAACGTTTGTTCAAACTCAGTGGGGATGGGAATTTGAATGTGTATACTTGTTCTATTTATTCTCCCATAAAATGCTAAAATTCTGCTCAAATTTAAAAAAAACTCCAAGCATACTATGTGAAATTACTTGTACATAACCTGAACATAATATCCCTTCTTAGTATTGTGAGGATTTAATCCTTATCCGTTTTCCAATTGTATACACAAATTCTACAATATAATGAGTATGCCTGGTGATGTTGTAGACTTTTAGGAACTTGGATTGGTATATCTTATTTAGAGACCACATAATGGAGTACTATGGATTTAGATGGAGTAACTTGTTTAAATTGGTAAAATTCTAGTATTACACCCAAAAAAGCCTTTATATGTTGTTTTATTATAATAAAACTACACTGGTTAGTTAAGTCACCCCGTTATCAAACTTTTGTTTACTCTCAATCTTAAGAGTAGATTTACTCCTTGAAATCCTATAGAGACAATCCTTTAGGGTAATAACACGAACTTGTTTGTTGCGTTTTACACCTTTACACCTTAGGACTTTCCCTGTTAGATTAAGTCCATTATTTCAGTGTCTATTGTTAGTTCTTAAAGTGTAAAAGTAGGTTGTATTTCTCAAGTCTTGTGTTAAGTTTCTAATCTTGGTCTACGAGTTGGGAAGATTTTGCACATTGCAAATGGGATTGTATAAAGTAGTAAAAACTTATGTATTTATACTTCCACACAATTATTGGTAGTCCGTAGAATGGAAGAATTATCGATAAGGAATTATCCAAAGTTATTATGATCGTGAAGTTGGTGAAATTACACCGAGTTTCGTAGTATAGTACAGTTAAAAAAAATCAAAACAATTAGAAAATGGCAACAAAAAGAGAGGAGGAAAGTTTGAAGATAATCGTTTCGCAAAAAGATTAGACGAAGGAATTATGAAGGGATCGATTATTCGTTGATACATCTTATTATAAAGTCATCGATGTAAGTTTTGTATAAAGTGGTGATATCGCCACTTGTCTTGAAAAAAGTATGGTAAAGTATGGATATTGGGAAGTTGACGTTTTGGGAATGCAATCACGTTGTTTTTTTTGATATCATGATCAAGACGTTTGTTAATATAGGTGTGTATTCAATAATGGTAACGGCGAGAAAAAAGTGCTAGCAACTTATATCTTGGATTTTAATTATTTGGTTTTGTAATTTTTGTTTAACAACAATTTAATTCCCTTCCTAACATTACCATGGGTTTTACGCGTTTAAGGATGGTGTACGAGCAATGCTATGTATTTCTGTAGGTATGGACATGTATGTATGTTCTCAGCTGCCTTGTTGGTTCTACTTAATATTGGTGACGATTTGAAAGTTTAGTACGATACCCTACCTTATATCAATATTTTTCTTCATAACCCTTGGTTATATTAGATTTATTGGCTTTGTGAATAGAACACACTTGTATCATTCTGTCGTGAGGCCATGTATGTGTGATTCAAGCTGCCTTGTTGGCTGAGGACTTTTAGTGATAGATTTAGGATATGATCAACCCAATATACCTTATAATAATAAACCAATTACCTTTATTAAACGTGTTCCTCCTTAGCTCTAAGTGGGTGGAGAGAATAGATCGTGTTCCTTGCCAAGCCTATGATAGATTACTGTCAACGATTTTTACCCGAGCAATTAAGAATTAGTTACATGTTACCACATAGATTAGTTGAGTGATTTAAGTGTTTTCATCTTCCTATTTCGTGAGGTGTTTGGTTGTGTACTTGTAATAGATCAAATAAATGCTTAACCTAAAAAATCCTTAAATATACATTTTCATAAACTTATAAAGGCTACTTGAGGACAAGTAGGATTCAAGTGGGGGGATATTTGATGACATCAAATAACGTCACTTTTATAGCATCATTTATCCCATGTAAATAACCCATTTTATATAATTATTGCAAAGAATTGTTACTTAATTGTTTGTATTTGAGAATTACAGTAATTATGGAGTACTTGGTGAACATTAGCAAAAAGGCACGCATTCTGGAGCTTAAAAGAAGAAATATGAAGATTACTATTCTGACAACCAATACGCCGTATCCATCAAGGAAGATATTGAGTATTTGTGCTACCACTTCTTAAGACCACGGATGAAACTAAGATTCACAAGACGCCGTATACAGGAAGGACCTATAAGAAGTTATTCAAGCCAATTATGGAAATAAACATATTCTAGAAGAGTATCGAATGTGGGTCTTACATCCAAGATAAATTCCCCCAATAAGCACGTATCAAGACTTTCGATATGCCGTATCGACCTTTTTTCAGACCTTATAAATAGAAAACTCAAAACAAGTTTTAAGGTGTAGCCCAATCATATTATTCGAGACCTAAACCCATAAAAGTACAATTTTTTAGAGGAAAAGAGAGCTAAAAAATGGGTCTCTGCAACGTGACTAATTCAATAAGGAACAACTTGTAATCTCCTTATACTCATTGTAAATCGTTTTTAGTTTTTAAGTATCATTTCGTTAACTTGGTTAGTTTACATTGGATCTCTAAATTATTACTCTTGTATTGATTTTTGACATTTGGAAGGCTTATACTTTCGGGTATTTAAGACATTATTTTGAAGATCTGAATGTTTGGGTTTGTTTATCTCGATTGTTAATTTATCATTGATTGCTTGTTTATGTTTAACCAAATTTATAATTGTTTACGTACTTTTGTATGAGAACTATCAATTCAACGGATCTAGTGATTCATACAGTAATCTAGATGCCAGGGGTTGCTCTTCTCATATAGTGATTTTTTACATTAGACCAATAGGATCACAAATAAAAGACCTATCTTTGCACTAGATTGTGGAGCTTAGTTAGACCGCCAGGTGACCAAGCATCATCGATGTACGTTCTCAGTTAATTGGTAAAGACTTGGTTAGTGGACTACTAGTGTATAAATTGCCATTAAGAAGTAAGTGGGTAAAGTCTTTATGAGCTAGGGTTTAACAAGATCACAATTGCTTTAATCCCTAAGATAGATTATAATAAGCAAATAAGGATGCTTTATACGGATACGTTTAATTATGACAGAATTATATGTGTCTAGGTTTAAGGAAAAGAAGAACCCCTTAATCTTAAGGTATGATATGCCGCCTCGAGATAAGTAATTCATTGCACTAAATAAACAACCAATATGCTTGATTTGATTAATAATGGGTTTATACGGTTTTTATTTTGTATCTGGCTAGACCGTCCTTTTATCTTCTTTTTTATGTTAATTTGCTTGTAGTTTGCTTTTAGTGTCTTAAGTTGATTTTAGACACCACAAAACCCGTGCCAGTTCTCTTTGGCTTGGAATAACCCCAAGTATCCGTTAGATTTAGATTTAACATAGGTTTAGCATAGGTTTATCATAGAAATAGAATTAATTAGTTTATGATAACCAAAAATATTAATAAAATTGAAAGGATTATTTCGCGCTCTTATTTGATAGACACCATTTTTATACGAAACTATCACCGATCGGGGTACATCCTATTTAAAGTATTGTTTTTGGTTAAGTCGGCCACAAAATATAAATTTTTTAAACTTTGATATCATAAAATTAACAACAACAATATCGACACATCATAGATGTATTACAATGTTCATAATATTAATCATAGATCAAACTAATGCTTCGGAGTTTTCCCAATGTCCTTATAACTGTGCTGCCGAGTCGTTGGCTAAGTAAAAAACCATTGGGGTTTATCGATTAAAAACTTAGGAAGATCCTTAGCAAAATTTCTAAGAATCAATATTGTTCCACCTGTCACCGAACTGCTAAGAAAATGGAGGAGATCAATAACTTTCAACAAGAACCCATAAAACTCTTTACCAAGCATGGGAATAGATTTTAAAGAACTATCGATGAAATTGCCCGCTCAACCTACTTGACGGTCAGATGCAGGAGGGTTATCTTATTTTTTAATGGATGGAGTTACGACTAGAATTCTAAGCAAATTCTTTGATTCCAGGCGCCATACCAACTAAGACAAATGACGATGCAAAACAAAAGTAGATCCAATAAATGCCGAATTATTCTCAAAAATGGCACAACGGAACATCTAGGACAAGAAGTACTGAAACTTCTGATGGATTGGCTGCCATCCAAGCACAACTTAATAATCTTGGAAGAGAAATCAAGAAGGTTAATGAAAAGGTATATGCTGCTCAGGTACGGATTATTGTGAACTATTGTAAGGGACTAACTCACAACCAAAGACTGTCCAATAAGAAGATGGAATGACCTTAAAGAAGTGTATTATACACAATGTGGTTATACCTTTCTCAAAACGGAGGGCAATATAGAGTAGCAGTCTATGGATTTCAATCAAAAGGACAGAACGCTAACCCTATAGTATCAAGAACATAGACAATCAATGGAAGAAGAACTGTGCAACTTTCATGAATAAATCAGCAAAGTGGACATGAAGAAACTTCAACCTGATTAAGCGAAATTCGAGTCCACTATGTTGCATCAAAAACTAAGGAGCCCGATCAAAACCTTTTCGAGATTAAATCGGGCAAATGAGCAATGGTACTACCTCCGCAAGCAGATTTGGAAGTTTACTAGTTTTACTGAAACAAACCCAGAGGGATACATGTAAGTCAATCTCGATTTTTGTTGGAGACTGAACGACACCGATACGTCGTGTATGGGATCTTCACAATAAGACGTATCGGCACAACACGTAAATAGTAAAGCTAATTTTGTGAGTCAAGATAAGTACTATTCTATTACCCAGTCGTATTGGATGATTATTACTGTGATGAGAGGTGATATCGTATGACCTAAACAAAATTACTTGGTATGGTTCATTTGGAGCTTCAGTCTCATCGACTTGCATAATCGAAAGGAAAAAGACCAGAAAGTTTCACTTTACCCTGCTATATTAATAATGTTTGTTTTGAAAAGGCCCTTGCTGACTTAGGAGCTAGCATAAGTCTCATACCTCTCTCGACCTACCTCGATCTGCGAATTAGCTCATACTAAGTTGACTATTGAATTAGCAGATAGGATTAGTGTTACATCTAAATGGATTAATGAAATGTTAACTAGTAGGGATTGAGTAAGTTTGTTTTCCATATAGACTTCTATAATCTTAGATACTGCCTGTGGATGTCGATGTGCCTTGATCCTCGGAAGATCAATTATTTGCTCTACGCCCACGCTAAAGTTGATGTGTTTAAAAGAAAGATTACTTTGAGGGTAGGAGATGAGAAAATTATTTTTAAAATTGTTAAACCTGCTAGTAGTCTAATTAAAAGGGTCTACATGTTAAGTTTAAGAGAAAGAATGAACCTCAATTTAGAAGCTAGGCTGATGGGAGAGACATTAATCCTAAATAGATCATTTGACCCATTGTATGGAGATTATATCGAATTGAACGATCTGAATGAACCCTAAGAGCTTAGAATAAATCGAGTTAATGACTTAGAGCGCACCATTAAGGAAGGTGAGGTTGTTAATAAGCCCATGATGAAAATAGTCAAAACTAGGTGTGGTTTCATTGGTGGATTGGATGATTACCGTATTGATTATGCCTACAACTTAAAGTTTTCGTGCATGATTAGTTTCGAGTATGTATACGCTAATTTCCTCTTAATTTTGCCTATTAATGTGATGTCTAAAAAGTTTTATAACACGATAATGAAAGACAAAATTGAATTCAGAAGGAGGAATGAATTAGGAAACTTCGTTAATGCACCTGTTTTTATTGGAAACTTTTATGTTATCACTGATTTTATTAGTTGATAGAAGGATATGGATCTTATTCCTGATGAAGGTATAGAGATGTGATGTCTGGAGACCTTTTTGCAAAGGCTTCCGTTGGGGTAGAAGCCTGAAGGTTTATGTGGAATTCATTACACAACCTCATCTCCCAAGTATGTGAAATCCCCTTGAGAAGTCATCGCTTGTGAACACAAGCTGCCCACTACCAACTTCTTTTTCTTTTGCTTATGCTTCCTTCTAATGCCACCAACATCTGTTGGAGTAGCCTTATTAGCAGTATCAGAGATACGCTAAAATCTAGAAAGAAGTTCATCAAGGTCTAAATCATCTCGAGGAAACTCCTTATTCCTACTAGGGGGTCATTGAGAGGTATGGGTCTCACTACTTCTGAGTTAACCGGATCCATACTAGAGACTGGACTAGATGTGTTCACTTCAGAATGAGGATGTGATCGAATTATACATGTCTATTCTATCATTACGGCCATGTATGTATGATTCAGCTGCCTTGTTGGTGTGATACTTTTGGTGAAATATTGTTAGAATGATCAACCCATTAAGCCTATTAACCCAATTTACTTTTTGACTTGTTACTCCTTAGCTCTAGTGGTAGAGATGTTGATGTGTGCCTAAACACACATCATTTGTACCTCAGAAAACACTATAACATCCCGTAATAAAATTTGATTCTTGTTTCGTTAAGTAAAAGTCATGTACTGCAAGTTTGCAAGTTTACCGTTAATTTCAACGAGAAGTCATCTTATGATCGCCAATGCATTACTTTTTATCATGGAACGTTTAAATTGCACGCGAATATCACCATTAGTACTCTATGTTTAAAAATATATTTTAGAACGCGTAACAATAAAAACCATACTTATTTCACTTTTGTTAAACGAGGCCATTTACTTGTAACACTTCATAAAACCTCATACATACAAATTAATAACCATGACAAATATAATTAAATTCAACAAAGATAAAATAAAACTATATATATATTCATATGAAAACCAACATCTGATATGTACATATGAAAACCTATAGAAAGCAATATCCAATAATGAAGAAACATCCATAATCACAAATCTTACACACTTCCCTACCACTTTATTATTTTGAAGATTTTCATCACATGATACGTATCATGCAACTGGTGCAATTTCAAATGGGAGAATAGTAGAAATTCTATAACAGTATTATGAAAAGAAAATAATGAACCACAGTATTAGAATCATCACCCTGATGCAACAATGTGTATAGTATACCTTCATATGTAATACATCAGTAACTAGCCCAAAGACTTCGAGTATAAATCAGGAGCCATGCACGAACAAACTTATCTCAACAAAAAATTGAAAACAAAGATTACACAAATCAGTGAGAGTTAGGTTTTCGTTTTTATTGCATTCATGATCTTAAGACGTCGGTTAGAACGGGTAGAAGCCAAGGGAGGTCGACCCATTTCTCGTCACCGTTTCTCCTCATCGTCACTTGGAAAGCTCGTATTGGGTAAGTCACCTTGTGGTAACTATATCATTTTGTAGTATAACACATGACCTAAACCAAAACACGTTTAGTCTCGGCTAAAGCCTTAACCTTGGTTGACTAACACGCGACGTAAAACCCATGTGTAACTAGTACATACGTGCGCAAGCAAAGGTAGTCGTGACATTGCATAACATACCAACATATAGTGAACTTGTAAACGATGTATGCGTTAAAAATGAATAGCAAACCACGGGGGTTTGCACACATAAACTAACGATCTAACATGCATGAAAACGAATAGACGACCTAAGGAGAATTACGTTAACCTGAAACACGCATATAAAATCACACTTTGGCTCACTAGTACTAGCAAAATACTAGGGTTCACGTAAATGACTGTAGAACTCGTTAGGAGATGGTCTCGACAGGTACCAGGGGACGTAACCACTTGACCTGAGATGAGCCACAGTGCTGCTTTGCCCGCTGTTGGAATTTAGCAAGGACGAGCACACTGTGCTCGTTGGTTTATGTCTAAACCTCGGATACCCATGACCAACAAGACTACCTCGGTTGTAGTCATGCACGGCACAGTGGGCAGCCCCCACTGTCAACGTAGTACGTTTCACTGCATGCCACTACCACTGTTGCAGCCCTTGGAGCTGCGAGAAACACATTACCACGCCCTAGTTTCGACCCTTATATTTATGTGACTAACCCTATAGAGATAGAACAATGTGATGTAATAAAGGAAACCTATAAATATATAACATTTAAGGGTGTGTCATTTGCGCTGCAAGAAAGAGCACACCGTGCGCGTTGTTTCGAAACAAAACCCCGCACTCGTACCACAAGCTAGCAAGCGAGCCATGGCAAGCGTTGCTTGCTGTTGCGGCTGCGTATTATGCATGAAACAAAGAGGTCGTTGGTGTCTCAAAATTTAGCCATTCAGTTATAAATCACACAAGTCATAATCATATACAAAAATATATAAAACTGATGCAAGCATGTTGCTGCGTCTGTTGGGCAGAAAAAGGGGAAAAGGAAGAAGTGGAACACGTGACATATATTTATACATAGGATATGTTGCATTGTGAAGAAGAAAACACAAGGCAAGTGGGTATAACCCACTGTTGGGCGACAGAAATCAGAAAAAGGGAAAAGAGTTAGTAGCTATGTGGGGTTTAGTAAAAGGGATACATGTGATAGTTTAAAAAACTAGTATATATTTCGACTTACAAATTTTCTTTTGACGTAAAGAAGTATGGAGAACTTTCATGTTTCTGAGCTCTCGAAAACGTTCCAACCGAATCCTAATGGGTTGGAAACCTTTTTTTAAAGTAAATGATTAATGCGTTAAGCGGAGAAATCTAAATAACATTTTCTTATGATTTAAAATTTGTAACCATGAAACCAAGTTTTAAAAGAGTAAATAAATTTAACACGGCTTATAAAAAACGTGTTCAACGCTAAAAATATTTTAAGTCTATTCGGGTTTAAATATAAAAAGTTTTGAGAATAAAAGAATATAAAATATATATTATATATATATATTATTTATTGGAAAGTCAAGGGATTAAAAATATAGTTTTCAATAAGAGACTTAAGCGAGTTGAGCGAACCGTGATATATAAATTCGATAAATACACAAATTAATCAACACCTTGAAAGCGTAAAACGTTAACTCATAAACGAAAATACCTTTTGACCCATTTGCATGAACCATTGCATTAAGTATTGTTGGAATGTAAACTCAGACTTTGTCATAATCATTTAGGTGTTTTGACTGAGTCACTAGCTGACGTGCTTTAATCCATTACCCATCTCAGCCAATTAACTATCAATGTGAGTTTTCATAGCCCCTACTCTACTGTTTTAAATCATCTTTTAGGGTGAGAACATTGCTTATTTCAAACGTGTGAATACAAGTACAATTACTCATTACTGGTTGGTTTAAGTCCCGATTTAACCCAAGTTGCTATTTGCCCGATTTATCATGAATCGTCAATCTTTGTGAGCGCGAATGTTATGGATAGATCCATCGAGATTGAAAATCCATGTTTGTCTTGGACTGACATTAGTCAAGCAAATACAGTTTCATTTGAGTCAGATTACGGGTGTCCCTGGTTAGACACCTGCAAGGGCATTCATTTATTGTTGGTATATGTTAACGCTTCGGTGTCATGAGCTTAGACAATAGTAATGCAATTTATATGACTTTGTATCTGTTATATTGGCATATGCGGGTGAAATCTTATGATTCATAAACACTACATTTTCTGCTTAAACAAACCTATAAACTCACCAACTTTATGTTGACACTTTAGCAATGTTTTCTCTGGTATTAAGAACGAAGATGCTATATGAAGTCTCATGCATTGTAGTTATTTTCCCGTTATCTGAAGATCAATTGTACTATTTAAAACAATGTTGTATTGTCTATTTTATGCTTCTGCTGAATGTTTAAACAATTTATTATTTCCTAATTCAAGTGATCCGTTTTCTTAAAACGTCTCATATAGAGGTCATTATGTATTGCTTAGAAGTATGATAATCATGAAGTCACACTCCCTTGGTTGCCATTATACTCTGATATTTTAGGGGTGTGACAAATTTCCCGACCATTACAGAGATAGAAAATTTTTACTTTGACACAGGAAATACAAAACTTTACACGAAAGCAACTAGCAACTTTCATAAGAATAGGCTTAATCTACATGGTAGGCTAAGGTGTAAAGGTGTAACGAAACATATAATATTTGGTGTGAAAAAGATAAGAATGGATCAACAGGTTGTTCTAGGGGATCTTACTCTAAAAGTGAGAGTAAACAAAGGGTCACACGGGGGTTTAACTAACCAGTGTAGTTAGTTAATTTTATGACATATTGGCTATTTGGTTTAATCCTAGACATTTATCAATTGAACATGTTCCTCCATCTAAGTCCATAGTACTCATCATTGCGGTCTCGAGTGATATACCAGGCCAAGTTCTAAAGTCCACTACATTACCGACACACTCATAATTTTGTGGAATTTTTAGTAAGCAATTGAAAACGGAATAGGCTTAATTCTCACAATATGCATCAAGGGTTATAGTACGCTAGGTAATGTAACTAGTGATTTTTACAAAAGTCATGCTAATTGTTTTTAAAATTGGACTATTTTTAAGCACTTTTAAGCACATAGCATGTTATTTTGTAAAAAGGAGGACAAGTACGTTCTAATTCTCCATCCCCCCACTTAAATTATACAACGTCCTCGTTGTATAGATAAAACAATTAAATAATAAGGGAAATAGAATTAGAACAGAAAACCCCCTGATGTTTTGCTCATGATGATTCTCCAAGATGAGTTATTAAGCAAAAAGTGTGTTGACTAGGGCTTCAGAATGCCCGAATAAGTTCAACACATGTCTTTTTCAGAATATACCATATCATTGTTTCAGCAAGGTCCTGCATAAAAGATTAGAAGACGAGTGCAATTCCTATCTCGCTACAATGGTACAAGAAAATAAGTAAACACATAACTATACAGGGATTAATACGCCGCATCCTAAACCCTAGGATACGCCGTATGGTTCTTGTAAAAACAATGAAATTACTGGAAATTAAAATATTAAGTTTTTAAAAGATGATAACGTCCTGACACGTCTATACGCCGTATCTATATGGTTTTGATATGCCGTATAGAGTGTCTGGGAAGACAGACTCGTGCAACAAACAATTAAAATGCGACAAGCAATTTAAAATGGCCGGGTTGTCTCTCGGGAAGCACTTTTGTTTACAGAAAAGTCTTTAAGTTAGACTTGCCCCAATTTAAATCCATCCTTATAAAACAATTTGGGGTCAAACGGGATGCCAAATGGCACATATAATT
>BQNB010183098.1:0-12434 GCA_026074375.1 Tanacetum coccineum | reverse complement strand
AAAAAGTACAATGAACCTGTAAACTATTCAACCCCCCTCCCTTCTAGTTTCCACAAAACATTCCTCCTTCCATTCTCTATTATTCTCTCTAACTTTCTCTCTCCAAAACCTCTATATCTTATTTCTTGGTTAAGTGAGTGTGATATGGATTAGTGTTGTTAGGAAAACAAGTGGTATCAATTGCCCAAGGTGGATTATGGTTTGATTTTTACTTATTTTTTGTGTTAACAACCCTTGATTCGACATACTAGACTAAAAGCACATAAAACTTGATATTTTAACGACAAATCTTTACAAAGTTTATGTTTTTATGTTACTAAGACATGTTTAGAAGAATAAAGTTTGCATCTTTTTGGTTAAAATTCGTTGTTTATGAGTTTTTGGAGTTGTTTTTTGTTAGAACATAGCCGAGTTACAAGGATAAAAAAGGACAACATGTTTTTAGCGTTGTAAGCGAGTTCATAATCGAATATTAGGCGAGTTATAGCAAGGGTTAGCAGTGAGTTAAGAATTCAACATCAAGCGACTTAAGATACCATATACTTAAGTGCTTATGCCAGGCGAGTTGTATTCGCTCTTGAAAGCGAGTTATACGAGGGTTTCCAGGCGAGATAAACTTGTACTCAGGCGAGGAGAGTTAAACTTGATACTAGAAAACTCGCATCTAGTATAAGGTGAGTTATAACTCTTTGACTCAAGCGAGTTAACCTCGTATTTCATGCGAGTTATAGGGGTTGTAGGCGAGTTATACCTGCATAATTCAGGTAAGTTCCATACTTGTTCCAAGCGAGTATCAACTTGTTAATCGAGCGTTTCTAGGCGAGTTAAACGGGGTCATTACAGGCAAGTTAACTTAAGTTTGCTAAGAGAGTTATAGGTTTAACAAAACAAGAACAAGCGAGATAAAGGTTGAAGCCAAAGCGAGATAAAGGTTGAAGGCCAAGCGAGTTAAACCTTAAGATTCAGGCGAGTTAAACCTTACTTCAAGCTAGTTAAACCTTGCTTCAGCGAGTTAAGTTGGTTAAACTCAGGCGAGTTAAGTCAGGTTATTAACGAGTTGCACGTCTAATACAAGCCCTAGACTTAATTTACAACATATACCCTTTAACGACAACAACCCTTTAACAAAAACAACATAACACTGTTAGTCCTCCGTTATCATGGTTTCAAACGACCGTTAACAAGAACTCAAATAACAATAACAACAACAAATTAAAACCACAACACATCACTTTATACACTTAAGATCCATAATCTTTTCACATATCACTTACCTTTACAATGACTACGTCAAACAGTACAATGCATAACGACATCATGGCAGCTGGTTCCACGGAACGTCCACTAATGCTAGCTCCGAGTAGCTATATGCTCAGTGCAAATCACGTTTTCTATGATACGTCAACTTGAAACCAAACCGAAAACTACTGAGACAATGTATCTTCAATGGTCCTTATGTACTTGGTCAAATCAAAAAAACAGCAGATGGAGATAATACAAAACAAAAAGGTAAACTCATAGCAGAAACCTATGAAAATACCACTGCTAAGGTTCGTACTTTAATTGATGCTGAAGCAGAATTAGTTCATATGATACTGAATGGGATTGGTAATAATATATACTCGATTTTGGATGCTTGTCCAAATGCTAAGGAGATGTGGATAGCCATTGAATGTTTGCAGCAATGAGAGTCTATTAACATACAAGATGTAAAGATAAAGTTGTTTAGGGAATTCGGTAAACTTACTTCAAGAGACGGGGAATCAGTGGAATCCTACTACATAAGGTTTTACAAAATGATGAATGAAATGGTAAGAAATAAGTTGAAGGTAGACACCATGCAGGTGAATGTTCAGTTTCTACAACAACTTCAACCAAAATGGTCAAGGTTTATGACAGTTGTTAAACAAAATTCTAATTTGGACACCATCTCCTATCACAAACTCTTTGACATTCTAAAGGAATATCATAATGAAATGAATGAAATTCGTGTTGAAAGAATACCAGGAATGCAAATCCACTTGCACTTGCTGCTACTACTCAACATTATCCAAATACCTATCCTCAAATACCAAAGACATACAAACTCAAGCACCATCACCAAGACAAACAACATCTACTAGATCACATGCTACTACTAGAAGCGAAGGCAAAGAGATTGTCAAATCACCTTCACCCTCACCTGAGTCAGATACTAAAGAAGATAGTGATAAAGAACAAGCTCAAAAGGATAAGAAAATTCATAAAGCAATGTCATTCATCTCAAAGACCTTCAAAGACATCTACAAACCTACCAACAACAACCTCACAACATCATCAAAGACCAAAAACAAGAATGTTGATAATTCTCTAGGGACTGACAAAAGAACTAGGAATGACAAAAAAACTAGCAGTATGAGAATCAAAGGGCAGTAACCGTTGTTGGGAATAGGGAAACTGTAGGAACTCAGGTAGTGCATCAGACTAGGATATAATTTTCAACTATAAAGGGTTTAGGTACTTTGCTAAGGAATGCAGATCAACTAAGCAAGTAAAAGGATTATGCTTACCATAAGGAGAAGATGTTGTTGTGCAAGAAAGAGGATGCAGGAATTCAGCTGAGTGCAGAACAAAGTGAATGGTTACATGATACAGATGATGAACCCAATGATCAGAAAATGGAAGCACATTACATGTACATGACAAAGATTCAAGAGGTTATACCACCAGCTGATGATGACACTGAACCTACCTATGACACTAAGTCATTATAAAAGGTACACTCTAATGATGTAACCTTTGCCCCATTTTGTGTTCTGAAAATTTCATTTTTATTCCTTTGACTATTTGACTTTCGTCAATTTATTCAGATAATGTACCATGTTGACGATGGTGATTTTATTGAGAATTGTGGTAATTTATGGTTATTTGTGGATAATTTTTCCTTTTAGAGGATGTTATTATGTCATTTGTATTCTGGGTGGTTTGACCCGTGAATTTTGAGAAATGCTAAAAAACCAGTCCTGACACGTCCGTTAATGTCCAAATGAGTTTTGAAGGGTTTAAAGTGTAAATATGTCATGTAAATACTCTAGGCTAATGGAAAAGTATTTTTAAGGTGAATAAAAAGGCTAATTAACTTTGGGGAAAATTTTACGACCAAGTTTTACGAGTATTTAAGTGATCCTGATACGAAAAGAAAGACCCGACACCCTATAGGATACCATAACCGGTCATGAAGGCCTAAGGGGACAAGGAGGCTTAATTTTAGCCAAGATGTCCCAATGTTATACACATATATGCCTTTCACTAGACATTTTCACTCATTTCATTTCATTTCAAAAAATAAAACACACATATAGGGGGGTGTGTGTGTGTGTTCGTCCGCCACCAACCACCACAAATCACCATAGATTTTCCAACTTTGATCAAGAACGTGATATTTCGGGTTGATATGAGTATTTGGGTATTCATTTAAACAATATTTGGGTTGTTGGTTCGTGTCGAAATCTACATTTTTGAATATATTCTTGTAAGTTTTCAAATTTAAATTTCGTTTGTCCTTTTGGGTTTATATTGATGCATAGATGTTAGTTGTACAAGTTGATCATCGTAAAAATTGATTTTTGGAAACGAAACGGATATAAAAGGGGTGTTTGGCTTGCGTCAGATTCAAAAAGGGATAAAAAGGTCTTGTGGTTTTGATGTTGTGATCGTGTTGGTTGAATTACATATATTGCTAAATAGCTTATTTTGTATAATATCATGTATAGCTTATTTTTGGGCTTATTTCGTGGCTTATTGTGAGTTTATGGCTCGCGGCTTATTTTTAAAAACACAAGGAAATGTGTTTTGATTATTTACGTAGTATGGCGTATGCCGTGGACTATTTTTATAGCGTATGGTAGTAACCAAATGCGATACGTAGCTTATTAGCTTATTGTCAAGCTTAATATATGTATTGTGGAGCTTATGGGCTCACGACCAATAAGCCTATTTAAGCCGTGGCTTAATAGGAGGGATTATTGTGGTCCGGATTATTTCCTACTTATTAGTATGAGCTTATGTATATAAATGGACCTTGGTTTTGGACTTGGATTGTATTTTGGACTTATAAATATCTTAATGGACCCTTATTAGGCCTTAAAGCCCAATAAGCGATATTTAGTTGTTATAAGAGTTTTGACGGACTTTTTGAAAGTGAAATGTATTTACGAAGTGGTAATAAATGATATTTTAGGAAAAATGTTTTAGTAAACGTTAAAGATTGGGATTTTGGAATTTTATCGGAAAAGTGTCGAAAGTTTGAAAAGTGTTTGAAATAAAGGTTAAAAACCTTGGAAAACTTTGTATGAACGTACGGGTCATGTCGTCAAACATCACACCACTAAATTGTTATGGGTAATTATACAACGTGTCTAAACTCTATGCATCAAACGTGAAGACTATTTTGGAAATGAATGATTAAGATGGGACATTAACTGGACTAGGTCGTGTGCGGACGTCGTTGCATTTGCTTGTGTGATTGAGATTTAGTTGCTAAAGACTTGCTTGAGGTGAGTTCTTGTAGCCCTATTTTTACTATTTTTTCGTTGGGGGAAAATGATACTCAAATGTGTTTTGAACTGTTTTTAATTAATCTATGCGAAATGTGGTTTTGATTTTGAGACAAGATATATGCTTATGACTGCTATATGAATATTATGTGTTGCATGATTGTTTGGATCGGATGGGTACACCTACCCAGTATTTGTGTGGTTATTGGAGCGGCTGGGTACCTCTACCCTGGTATGTGTGAGGTCCTGCCCTAATTTAGGGCTCCAGCTGGTAGGCCCTTTAGGTGCGTAAGTGACATATGGTGATTAACTAGCGGGATTGCTAGGTTGTTTTACATGACTAGCGAGGATGTTGTGTCATGGGTTGTTTTCATATATATTCACTGTCATATTGCACTATTGTCCACTGTTTTGAAATATTGGCACAACTTTTGGGTTTAAGGTCAAACCTACGAGCTTACCAACATTATTGTTGACGTTTTTGAGTATCATTTTCAGGTGAAGTGAAAGAGGAATAAGTAGGTGTTATGTGATAACAGACTTAGAAGTATCCCGTGTGGATTTCTCATATGAAGTCTTGCTTGTTTATTTTATTTAGTTTTAGTATTTGGAAGATTTTGGCTTAAGTTTGGATTTGGACCCCTGTGTGGGCTATTGGATATTGTAAGAGTTTACGGATTTGATTGTGATTTCGGACATCACTCGAGGTTGTTCGAGGTTGATGGTCTTCGTAACACTTGATGTTTATGCATTGTAGTTTTCTCTATATTGTATCTTGTGTTAAGATTGATCATTATGTTGCGCTCCTGATTTTTCGCCATTGTCGGGGTGTGATAGATTGGTAATCAGAGCAAGGTTATAGAGAACTAGGTGGGTTGACCTAGACTATAACCTAAGATCCGTCATTTAGTTACGTATAGGATCTATGTGCGTGGTGTTCCGCTTTTGCTTGCTTTCGCGTGTTCGCGGTTTGGTGCTTTAGTTATGTCAGTCATTGAAATGTGTGAGCTCAATTTTGAGTACGATGGGGAAAGGATGCGAATATAAAGTACGGTAGCCAACGTAGTTATAAGCGTATCACAACTCACACGTATTTAGTAATGTCGTTCACACAAATCGATATTGACACCATAAGGTGGTATTATGTGTATAGTTATATATATAAAAAGATGTTCTCTCTCTCTCTATATATATATATATATATATATATATATATATATATATATATATATATATTAGTCTTCCCACTTAACTAACGTTGCCCATGTTCTCCCTCATGTAGATAATGCCGCCAAGGATGAGGACCCAAAGTGCTGGCCGGCCTGTTGCCGAATCATGAGGAGGAGGAATGGGTAGACGGGTTGGTAGATGTGGCGGAAGGGGTAGAGGACCTAGGGAAGGTAATGATGAGCGTGTTGACGAATTGAATGGTTAAGGAAATGACCAGGGTTTAGGAGCTAATGGGGGTGTAGAGGGAGTCAATGGGAATGTAGAGGGAGTCAATGGGGGTGTAGGAGGAGCACCCGACTTCTCGACAATCATTGCCCAGCAATTGCAGAACCTTTTACCCGCCATGCTAGCTCAGGTTGGTAACCAAGGAAATGTTGGAAATCAAAATGGTAATGTGGTTAATGAGAACATTTAGGAGAATGTTGAGAATGTGATAGTAAATAGAAACCGGGTAGGTTGTTCATATAAGGAGTTCTTAGCTTGTAACCCTAAAGAATATGATGGTAAGGGAGGTGTTGTAGTTCTTACTCGATGGATTGAGAAAATGAAGTTTGTGCAAGATATGAGTGGTTGTAGTATTGACCAAAAAGTGAAATACACTGCTGGTTCATTTGTGGGTAAGGCTTTAACGTGGTAGAACTCTCAGATCCGTACGCTAAGCAGGGAAGTTATTGTTAAGTTTATGATGATAGAAGAGTTTTGTCCTAGTCATGAAATGCAAAAGTTAGAAACTGAGTTGTGGAATCATGCCATGGTCGGAGCTGGCCATGCTGCGTATACTGATAGGTTTCATGAGTTGGCTAGGTTAGGTCCACATTTGGTGACTCTAGAGAGTAGGATGATTGAGAGGTATGTGTATGGCCTTGCTTCACAGATCCGTGGGATGGTGGCAGCAACGGAGCCAAAGACTATACAAAAGGCTGTGCAGATTTCTGGTGCACTGAATGATAAGGCTATTAGAAATGGATCAATTAAGAAGGTTGAGAAAACAGGAAATATGGGGGAACCTAGCAAGGATAAGAACAGTAGGGATGATAATAAGAGGACTAGGACTGGAAATGCTTTTGCTACTACCGCAAACCCTGTAGGAAGAGAGAATATGGGTACTTGGCCCAAGTGTACCACCTGTAACTCCTACCATGCACCCGAAGGGCCTTGTCGCACATGCTTCAACTGTAACCGCCCGGGTCATTTGGCAAAGGATTCTAGAGGCGTGCCGAGGAATGTGAATCCTATCAATGCTAGAAACCCAACTGTTAGGGCATGTTATGAGTATGGTAGTACCGACCATGTCAGGTCATCTTGTCCTAGATTGAATAGGGCACAAGGACCAGGAGGAAACCATCTAAACCAAGTTGCTGCTAATAACGGGAAACAAGGTCGTGGAAACCAAGGGAACCAAGCTAGGGGTAGGGCATTCATGTTGGGAGCAGAGGAAGCTCGCCAGGTTCTGAACATTGTAACAGGTACGTTTACTTTGAACAATCATTTTGCCACTACCTTATTTGACTCTGGTGCCGACTATATGTTTCCACTACTTTTATACCTCTGTTAGGTATAGAGCCCAGCGAATTAGGTTTCAGATATGAGATTGAGATAGCTAGCGGGCAGCTAGTAGAGATTGATAAGATTATTAAGGATTGCAAACTAGAAATCGAGGGTCATGTCTTTGACATTGATTTGATACCTTTTGGGCATGGGAGTTTTGATGTGATTATAGGTATGGATTGGTTGTCAAATCATAAGGCTGAAATAATTTGTCATGAGAAAGTAGTGAAGATACCACTACTAGATGGCAAGGTGCTTAGAGTATTAGGAGAGAAACTGAAAGAAAAGATGAGGCAGCTAAAGAGTGCTAAGGCTAAGGAGAAGGAATAAAAAGAGATAGAAGTAGTAAGGGATTTTCCCGAGGTATTTCCGGATGACCTATCTGGATTACCGCCTATTCGGGAAATTGAGTTTCGAATTGAGTTAATCCTTGAGGCAATGCCAGTAGCAAAGTCCCCCTATCGTTTGGCACCTTCTGAATTGGAGGAGTTGTCAGAACAACTCAAGGAACTCCAAGACAAAGGTTTCATTAGACCAAGTTCATCACCTTGGGGAGCGCCGGTGTTGTTCGTTAAGAAAAAGGATGGTTCTTTTAGGATGTGCGTTGACTATAGAGAATTGAACAAGTTGACAGTTAAAAATTATTATCCGCTTCCTAGGATTGATGATCTATATGACCAACTGCAAGGGTCGCAGTATTTCTCAAAGATAGATCTTAGGTCTAGATACCATCGGCTGAGAGTGCATGAAGATGACATTCCAAAGACTGCATTTAGAACTCGTTATAGACATTTAGAGTTCACAATAATGCCCTTTGGTCTGACTAACACACCAACAATATTCATGGATTTGATGAATAGGGTTTGTAGGCCTTATCTTGACAAGTTTGTGATAGTGTTTATAGACGATATCTCAATCTACTCTAAGACTCGGGAGGAACCTGTAAAACACTTAAGGTTAGTCTTGGGACTGCTCAAGAAGGAGAAATTATATGCTAAGTTTTCTAAGTGTGAATTCTGGCTAAGGGAAGTGTAGTTTCTTGGGCATGTGATAAATGGTAATGGGATTCATGTAGACCCTAGTAAGATTGAAGCTGTTAAGAATTAGAAAGCCCCTAGAACTCCAGTTTAAGGTTCATTCGTTTTTAGGATTGGCTGGATATTATCACAGGTTCATTGAGAACTTTTCTAAGATAGCTAAGTCTCTTACTATCTTGACCCAAAAGTGTAAGACTTTCGATTGGGATGAGGAACAAGAATTGACATTTCAAAATTTGAAGGATAAGTTGTGTAATGCGCCTGTTCTAGCCCTCCCCGATGGACCAGAAGACTTTATGGTATATTGTGATGCGTTCGAGTTAGGACTAGGCTGCGTGTTGATGTAGAGAGGTAAAGTGATAGCATATGCGTCTAGGCAGTTGAAAATTCATGAAAAGAATTATACGACCCATGATTTGGAATTGGGAGCAGTTGTGTTTGCCCTTAAGATTTAGAGACATTATCTGTATGGGAAAAAGAGTGCCATCTATACAAATCATAAGACTCTTCAGCATATCTTTAGTCAGAAAGAGTTAAATATGTGACAGCGTCGCTGGATAGAGTTGTTATGTGATTATGACCGTGAGATTCGCTACCATCCTAGTAAGGCGATTGTGATGGCCGATGCCCTAAGTAAGAAGGAAAAAGTAAAGCCTAAGAGAGTTAGAGCTATGAATATGACCCTTCAGTCGAGTATCAAGGATAGGATACTGGTGGCAAAGAAGGAGGCTGTGGATGAGTCTGCAGGATTGCAGAAAGGTTTGGATGAGATGAAAGAACAGAGAAGTGATAGGACTTTGTACTACCTGTATCAAATATGGGTGCCTTTTAAGGGTGATGTGAGAACCCTGATAATGGACGAAGCCCATAAGTCGAAGTACTTTGTACACCCAGGAGCTGATAAGATGTATTATGACCTTAGAGATAGGTATTGGTGGCCTGGTATGAAGAAGGACATGGCTATGTATGTAAGTAAGTGTTTGACTTGTTTGAAAGTTAAGGTTGAGCATCAAAAGCCATCTGGCTTGCTCCAGCATCTTGAGATTCCTGAATGGAAATGGGAAAGGATATCTATGGAATTTGTGACTAAGTTGCCTAGGATTAGTAGTGGGCATGACACAATATGGGTCATTGTGGACCGGTTGACTAAGTCTGCTCATTTTCTACCTATGCGTGAGAATTATAAGATGGATAGATTGGCTAGATTGTATTTGAATAAGATAGTTGCTCGACATGGTGTGCCGATCTGATCATATCGGATCGTGATAGTTGTTTCACATCAATGTTTTGGCAGTCAATGCAAGAAGCATTAGGAACTCGGTTGGACATAAGTACGACTTACCACCCTCAAACCGACGGTCAGAGTGAGCGTACTATTCAGACTTTGTAAGACATGCTTAGAGCGTGCGTCCTAGACTTTAGGGGAAGTTGGGATGTTCATCTTCCATTGGTTAAGTTTTTGTATAACACTAATTAACATTCTAGTGTGAGATGTGCTCTGTTTGAGGCATTGTATGGTAGAAAGTGTCGTTCGCCGATTATGTGGTATGAGATTGGAGAAGGTCAGTTAATAGGACATGCGTTGGTACAGGAGACTACTGAGAAGATCTCGCATATTAAGTATAGACTTAAGGCTGCGCGTGATCGTCAGAAAAGTTATGCTGATAAGAGGAGGAAGCTATGGATAGCTATGGAAATGGGATTCCCGAATGGAAATGGGAAAGGATAGCTATGGATTTTGTGATTAAGTTTCCTAGGACTAGTAGTGGGCATGACACAATCTGGGTCATTGTGGACCCGTTGACTAAGTCTGCTTATTTTCTAACTACGCGTAAGGATTATATGATGGATAGATTGCCTAGATTGTATTTGAATGAGATAGTTGCTAGACATGGTATGCCGATCTCGATCATATCGGATCGTGATAGTCATTTCACATCAAGGTTTTGGCAGTCAATGCAAGAAGCATTAGGAACTCGATTGGACATGAGTACGGCTTACCACCCTCAGACCGACGGTCAGAATGAGCGTACTATCCAGACTTTGTAAGACATGCTTAGAGCGTGTGTCATGGACTTTGGGGGAAGTTAGGATGTTCATCTTCCGTTGGTTTATTTTTCATATAATAATAGTTATCATTCTAGTGTGAGATATGCTCTGTTTGAGGCATTGTATGGTAGAGTGTGTTGTTCGTCAATTATGTGGGTTGAGATTAGAGAAGGTCAGTTGATAGGACCTGAGTTGGTACAGGAGACTACTGAGAAGATCTCGCATATTAAGTATAGACTTAAGGCTGCGTGTGATCGTCAGAAAAGTTATGCTGATAAGAGGAGGAAGCCTCTAGATTTTAGTGTAGGTGACTATGTTTTGCTCAAAGTGTCACCTTGGAAAGGTGTGGTACGCTTTGGGAAGAAAGGGAAACTAGCACATAGATTTGTTAGACCTTTTGAGATTATTGAGAAAATAGGCCCAATGGCCAACATGTTAGATTTGTTTCAGGAATTAGATGGTGTTCATGACACGTTCCACGTGTCAAACCTTAAGAAGTGTTTGGCTGATCCAACACTGCAAGTGCCTTTGGATGAGATCCAAGTTGATGCTAAGTTAAATTTTGTGGAAGAGACTGTGGAAATTTTGGAAAGAGAGTTTAAGAAGTTGAAGCGTAGTAGGATTGCTATCGTCAAGGTTCAGTGGAATTCGAAACGTAGTCCTGAATTCACGTGGGAACGTGAGGATCATATGAAACTAAAGTACCCGCATTTGTTTTGTGATGTTAGTAGCTGAATTTCGGGATCGAAATTCTTTTAAGGGGGGTAGAATGTAACATTTGCCCTTTTTGTGTTCTGAATATTTCATTTATAGTCCTTTGACTATTTGACGTTTGTCAGTTTATTCAGATTTTGTACCGAGTTGACGGTGGTGATTTTATGAGAATTATGGTGATTTATGGTTTATTGTGATTAATAATCCTTTTTTGGAAGGTATTATTATGTTATTTGTATTCCGAGTGGTTTGACCCGTGAATTTTGAGAAATGCCAAAAAACGAGTCCTGACACGTCCGTTAATGTCCAAATGAGTTTTGAAGGGTTTAAAGTGTAAATATGTCGTGTAAATACTCTAGGTTAATGGAAAAGTATTTTCAAAGTGAATAAAATTGTTAAGTAACTTTGGGGAGTATTTTACAGTTGAGTTTTACGAGCTTTTAATTAATCCCGACATGGAAAGAAAGACCCGAACCCTCCTAGGATCCAATGGCCGGTCGCACACCCTTAGTGGACAAGGAGGCACATTTTTAGGACTTGTGTTGGTTAAGAACACTAGATATTTATTACCATCTTATTTTCAATCATAATATACACACACACACAAACATTTTTTTGTTCTTTCCTCTCCTCCTTGCTCTCTTCGTCCGAAACCAACCCACACACCAAACACTTAGAAAATTTTCCATTTGATCAAAACATGAAGACATAAAGATTTGGGGTTGATTCTTGTACGCGGGTTAACATTTAAACAACGTTTGGGTTGTCCGGTTCGTGTCGAAATCTACATTTTTAAAGATTTTCTTGTAAGTTTTGAAATTTAAATTTCGCTTGTCCTTTTGGGTTTGTATTGATGGATATATGTTAGTTGTACAAGTTGATCGTCATAAAAATCAATTTTTGGAAACGAAACGATTAAAAGGATGCATTTGGCTTACTTCAGATTTAAAAGGAAATAAAGGGGTTTTGTATTTTTGATGTTGTGGTCGTGGTGGTTGAATAACATATGTTGCTAAATAGCTTATTTTGAATAATAGCTTGTATAGCTTATTTTGTGGGCTTTTCGTGGCTTATTTTAAGCTTATATGCTCATGTCACATTTCAAAATCACTAGGAAAGTGATTTTTGATTATTTTCGTAGTATGGCGTATGTCGTGGACTATTTTTATATCTTATGGTGGTAACCAAATGCGATACGTAGCTTATTAGCTTATTTTCAAGCTTAATATATGTATTGTGGATCTTATTGTGGTCCGGATTATTTCCTACTTATTAATATAAGCTTATGTATATAAATGGACCTTGGTTTTTGGACTTGGAT
>BQNB010183097.1:1831-12435 GCA_026074375.1 Tanacetum coccineum | reverse complement strand
ACGTCCTTAAGAATCTCGGAATGGGAGAAATCGAGATGACGCTTAATCGAGTCCACATTCGCTGCCACAATCTCCTTTAAGTCAGAGATGGAGTGAGGAGGTTTGTTGAGTGACGTCATCTTCGGTGCAGGCGAGATAACGGTAGCAGGTGTAACGGTTTTGTTTTTGGTTTTCATTGGAGATGAGTTGGTGGTTTTTGAGGTGTTTTTGGTGTTGAAGCAGGTGAAGTTGAATTTGAATTTTGGCGGTGAGTCGGTTGGGGAGTTGTTAGGTTTTGTTGTGGTGGTTGCGGTGGTTGTTGTTTGTGGTGGTTTTTTGGTTGATCGGCGAGGCATTTTTTTTGGTGTTGTTGGATTTTGGAGGAGAGTGTTTGGGGTGAGTGAGTGAGTGTGAATTTGGATTTAAAGTGGGTGTTTGATGGCGGGTGTATTGTTCACACGCGTTTCGTATGCTGTAACAAATTTATTTATTTTTCCTTTATATAATTTTGGTTAAAAGTGTAGATATGCTGCTCAAAATATTCTTAGCCATTTATTTTTCATAAAAAAAAAAAAACCTTATTTTCATCTTTTTTTAAAAAATATAATATTTTGCAAATGGTAAATTTTAAGTGACAAAAAAAATACACTTTTGCGACGCGAACTTTTTATCTTTCAATAGACAAACACTTTGATATACTTTTTATAAACTTTTTTTTGATTTTTTTTGTATTAAAATTTACGACTAGAAAAATCACATGTAATTTGTTCTTTTAAAAATCAAGTAGGATTTCATAAATGATTTTTATATATCACATGTGATTTTTAAAAACTAATAAATCAACTTTGATTTCACAAATCACATTTGATAATTCTGGTGTAAATTTCAATATAAAAAAAACTCGAGAAAAGAAATTCGTCTATGTAGAAGTGCCTTTCTATAGAAAGATGTTTTAATTCTCTTTGAAGTTGTATGATTTGTTTCGTGCAACGGTTAATGGTTTATTACATAGTATTTTTTTAAATGACAAAAGTAGTTTTTCAATTTGATGAGAAAATGAATGATTATTATTTATTTATTAGATTTTTAGAGAATTTATGTTTTATATTGAACTTTTCTTGTCACTTGAAACATGTAAGGGCAGCAGAAGCAGGATCAGTAAGCAGTAGTTGTTTGTTTAAAAAATGTGTTTGGTAACGTAGCGGTAAGTTGTAATTATAAAGTGTAAAATTACGAAAAAAGGCATATAACCCAATTAAAGAAATTATAAATTTTATATTTGAGGGTATAAATGTAATTTTATAACAAACTGCTAAGAGCAGTTTTGAAATGCTTCTCCAATAAGCATTTGAGATAGGAGCGGTTAAACAATATTCAAATGCTTGTTGAGGTGTTGTCAAACAAGTTTTTCATCTAACATGCTTACCGTTTATCGTTTGTCGCTCCTAAACGCTTCAAAACGCTTGTTGCCAAGCAGCCTAAATAGCTTAAATTTGTCACTAAGCTTTTGAAAATGCTATTATTTGTCATCAAGTGTATTTACCAAAATAATTTGACAATGTTACATTTTTAATACTTTGTTTTGATTATTTTGAGTGACAAATTCGTTGTTTGTCTATACCAATTGGTATCAACAAATGATATTCAAGAATCTAGAATCACATTAAGATTTTGAGATTTTGACTAACGTGATTATAGTTAGTTTTCATCTTTTTCATTTTAATTTTCTTATACAATCTTAACGAAATAAAATGTTTTACAGAAAATAAAAATACTTGAACGTTAAAAAGGTTTAATAAAATTTTTTATATAATATCTTGGAATAATATCATAAATCACCTTACTTTTGTAATTAATATTATATATACCTAGGTTACAACTATTGAATGCATAATATATAATGTTTTTAATACATGTTTGAGTAAATACGAAATTTTCATCTAAAAGGAGATATGAAATTGCTTCATAATATCTTTATATTATATAACCTCACCCTCCTATAAGCTTAGCAAAACATGCATTTAATTAGAGGCTCATTTTTGTTATATAAGCTAACAAGCTCATAAGCCTCCTTTATAAGCTTATACAAATTCCTACAAGTTCAAAATGATAATTTGCCAAGCTGTCAAAAGCATAATCCACACATTTATGAGGCTTGAGAAGGTGTTTATATTATATAGCCTATTTGATGGCTTATCAGTTTATATGCATTTGAAAGCCAATAAGGTCACCGTAGTCGATCCAGCGAGCTTAACAACATGAGCTTACTTTAGGCCACAACTTTAAATTAATATGCTCAGTGGGTCAACAAAAGTGAGCTTATTAACGTTTCAAAATCCTTATAATCCAATAGGCCCATCAAAAAATCTACTTCAAAAACACCACTTAAGAACGCTAATAGAAAGATTAAAATAACACAAATTCAGGGTTTAAAACATACTCCATAAACATTCAGAACTGGTGTAAAACAAATCACACCCTTACAATTACAACATCATTCATAACAAAGCACACATACAATTACAACATCCTTCAAAAGCCAGTACCATGGCATTCTCATCTACTTGATCTTCTTCTTTGGCCTCAACTAAATTCATTAAAAAAAAGTAAACATCAAGGGCTAGTACCGACAGATTATAAGACGAGAAAAAGAAAGAGAATCATATTCAATTTATTAAGCAGTGAATACCTGGTTGCTGTGACCACATTTCTTCTTTCTGCAGTTAACAGCACGAGGATGGAGGCGAGCATAACATCTGGAAAAGAGCAATGCAAACATATAAATATAACAATGTCTGTTGTTAAGCTGTTAACATCAAAAATCTCAAACGCCAACATAAAAATCCATTGAGTAAATGGTTGGAAGTCAAAAGCTTCTAGGATCTTTTCAAATAAAGTTCATATTGTGATCATCAACAATCATTTTTAGGCCATAGAGTAGTCATGTGTGATATGTTCGACTGTATACTCATCAAATGTAACAGTGACAAAAATGAGAAGGGAATAACCAACAGCTCACAGCTTACACAGTGTCCCGAGTTTGTATAACATATAAGAGAAGTAAAAGGGTTGCTAATATAAACAATCTTGAAATATAAGAGATCAAATTAAGGGTCGTGTAGTAAATACTAGGGCTGATCACGTGCCAAATACCGGATCGGACTAAAACCGATTTGGCACAAAACGCCAGACCGAAAAGCATACCGAAATGTTTGTTAAAGTTCTGTTTGTCGTTTGTCGGTCCGGTCAACAATGCATAGCGGCTGGTTGTGCATAAAACGGAAACACACAGGACCAAGGACCAAATATGATGAAAAGGACCGACCGAAATATGTTCGGTCCGGTCGGTCTGTGGTCTATTATGCTCAGCCCAAGTAAATAGAAAAACATCGGTATCTTTGGATTATGGGACCGGATGCCATTTTTCATTTTCATAATCAATTCCAAGTTGCACTAAATTGTTCATCAATTTTCCTATTTTTCATTGACCATATTTAAATGCAAGTGACCACAATGGATTTTACTTCATACATATGTCATTAGAACAAGACACAATTTTTAACATGTAACAAGTTATATAAATTTCATGTGAGATACCACTTTACGTGAATGTCCTTGGTGGTGGCAAATAATATGCAGGGTATTCATCATGGCTCTTCTAATAAAACGAAATCATCACATTTTTTTAATAAGAACCCATAAGAAATGCTTATTCCTGAAGATGTGAAGAAACAACGATAAGGTGCTCTAAGATTCAAACATTTAAATGAAATAAACAAGCAATGAAAAAGAGTTGGATAAAATTAGCATCTCGGAATGCTTGCTTCAAAAGAAAACATTTGAAAAGGTCAAGGCCGATAACGGAAAAAAAACTTGTCGGAACAACGACAAAGGTAACGGCGGTGGAGCATCGGCGTTGGGAGGACATGAGCCCAGACGTACTAACATCGATAATCGTAAAGATTGAGGCCGGTGAGATGGCGAGGATAGTTACATTTGTTTGTAAATCATGGATGAAAATAGTTTTCAATAAATAGTGTTGGTCGGAAATTGATACTATGAAATGGGCTCAGCGACGTAGTGTGGTGATGCAAATTGCTTACTCATTTTGACAATTTCAAAAAAACATCATCATAACCAAAGGCCACTACATCGCCATCAGTACGGCGCTGAGACCATTTCATAACATCAATTACCGACCATCGATATTTATCAGCAATTACTTTCATTTATTATTTACAAACAAACGGAACTATCCGCGTCGTCTCGTCGGCCTCAATATTTATGAATATAGATGCAAGTATATCTCGACTCATATCCTTCGATCGCCGCCGCTCCTCCACCGTCACCTTCTACGTCATTTCACTTGTCGTTACCACAAGCATGCTTCCATGATCGGCGTTGACCCCTTGAAATGTTTTCTCTTGAAAAAAGCATGCACCGTAAGGTGCTCATTTTATTTGTGACTCTTTTTTATCAAGCATGGAACCTTAAAACACCCTCTTGTTGTTTCCTCACATCATCTCAGTGTTGTAAAAATCGGTCATGGCGGCCGATATATCAGTGATATATCGCTTGGCGGTGGTCCACCGCCACGATTTGTAGCAAATCGGCCAATCTTGGTGTTTTGGTCAAAATCGGTCAAAATCGGTCAAACTCTGCCCATTTTTGGTGTTATGATTTTCTTGATGGTGATTTAATTTGAGAAAGAAGGGTTGTTTCTATGGTGGAGGGGAGGTTGAAGAAGGTGAAAGAGGTTGAAGAAGGTGAAAGAGAAAAATACGGCTGTGTAAACTGCATATAACCTAATTATAAATTGTTTATTGGATCAGTTAAATGGGCCTTACAAATAACTTATTGGGCCTTATTGAAAGTATTGAAAAACTCAGTTAAAACTATACTTGCTGTAATATATAACTAAATATATAATTAGAACATTAATAAAATTATTAAAAATAATAAAAACATTAATAAAATTCTTAAAAATATATTATTTTTGCAGATTTTATATCAAATAAATATTCAAAATATTAAAAATATATATATTTTGTGGTTATTAACTTATTTTGTTAAGATATTACTAATATTATTTTTTTAAATAAATTCCTTTATAATTTATGGTCACCGCCGAGAAACCGATATATCGCCGCCAAGACCGATATATCGCTTGGCGGTGGTCGACCGCCGAGACACCGCCGAGCGATTTTTACAACACTGCATCATCTTCAGAAGTAAGAGTTTCTTGTTGGGTTTTATAAAAAAAATGAGAAAAGTTTGGTTTTCAAGTGGTAGATTAGAGTAGCCTTGATGAATACCCGTGAATATTAGCACTGCGAAGGACAGTGACGGGTCTAAGTGATAATGTTCCCTCAAAAGGTGTTGATTTGTGTTAAGAGTTGTTGTAGATAAAAGCATGTATACACGCTATATTGCTTTGCTGCTACAATGATCAAATTCAAAATATTCTATATATCACATGACCGCTTCTAATTACATATTATCACACAACAATAGTAATTGTGTTTGTAAAAACTGTTTAATACTCTCAAAATGCCTAATGTGTTTTAATTTCCGGTAAAAAGCTAAAACGCTAATAATTCCATTAGTTGAATAAATAACGATTCCAAAACAGCTATTTAAACAGCTTTATCTCAGAAACATCTTAACATTATAACAAAATAAAACTAAAAAAGTATTCACAGAAATAAAAAAACAAGAGATTATTATCTCTTAACAAATAAAGTACAAAAAAAAGAACTTACTTGCGACAGATAGTTTTGTCCTGGTTGTACTTCCTAGCCAAAGCCATCAAAGAAGGCTCGATAATCCCTCCACGTAGCCTCAACACCAAATGCAGCGTTGACTCTACACATATCAATAAAAACATCCTTAAAAAACATAAACCCAAAACACAAATTGTACGAGAAAAACAAAAAAACATGTACCCTTTTGGATGTTGTAATCAGCAAGAGTCCTTCCATCTTCCAATTGTTTTCCAGCAAATATCAAACGTTGCTGGTCTGGTGGAATCCCTGTTTTAAAACCAAAACAAACAAAACACTTATTTGGTTTTGGACTTATGTTTCATAAGCTCACTTTGTGGCTTATTGAAAAACTTTTCGGGTTATATAAGTTCATTTCAAAACTGTATAAGAAAATACAAAAAGACATACCTTCCTTGTCTTGAATCTTGGCCTTAACATTGTCAATGGTATCACTGGATTCAACCTCAAGTGTGATGGTCTTACCAGTCAATGTTTTCACAAAGATCTGCATCTTTTTCTAACGATCTATACCACCGCCTCCGCCGCTTTTGTGTCTGCTACAAACTTATGAGAAAAACAAGTATGGAAAGTAGGGTTTGGTTTGGTTACTGCTTTTTTATATCATTTCTTTAGGTTATGGGCTGAGTTGATAGAATTGGGTTTCTTTTCTTGTCTTATATTTTGGGCTCGTTTTCACAAATCAAATTGGACATGTATAACTGTCTTAATGAGAACATGTTTGGCACATGATAATTAGACTCACTCGGATGACACCACCTATGAATGATTTTCATTGCAATACTGTTTAAGAATAACGAGTGGGAATTGACTCGTGCATTGCAGCGGGGCAATTATTTTGCGGAATCGTGTACATTGTCTATGTATTTTGAGCATCGTTTAAGTTGTTTAGTACTCTGAAAATGTTACATTCAATCAAAATGTGTCCATTGTGCCTTATGTCCTAAAATACATTAATGGGTTGCGTTGCCTATTAAGATGTATTTCTAGATCGCCTAAACGATATTGGTTTTTATAGAGGCTTTTGATAGTAAATAGAGGAAGTCAACAGTATTTTGTATTTTGTTTGTTTTATAGAGGCTTTGATTTTAGTTGTTTCATTAATAAAGACACCGCTCCCTCTAAAGCCTAACAAACACTGACGAGTGCCCTTTTTAGTGAAATGGTTAAGGATATGGAAGCCCACTTTGACATGACTGTGAGACAGAAAGCGGTTTTTGAGTGTCTACGCGCACCACATGCTCAAGATTTCCTACTAGCTATCCTTATAAACAGGCTCGGTCAACATATGTCACGAGTGGAATACCGCACTATCCTTAAGTATCGCCTCATGATTACACTATTTTTTCGGTTGATGCAATATGCATGTTTGTCGCAAGGCATGTTTGGATTCCTTTGGAGAACATGCGGTTCATTGTAAAGAGCTCTCAGGCTTCAAGTACCGAGATGATATGGTTAGGGACATTCTTTTTTACATATGTAGGCGTGCCGGGATCTCCGCCAAGAAAGAAGCACCTGTGAACTTTTTGACTGACCCGTCAGACGGAAGATCCACACTCAGACCGGCTGACGTTTTAGTTTTTGGATGGGTTGGAGGGAAACATGCGTGTGTGGAGACCGGGGTTTCTCCTCTTGTGGGGTTGAGTAGTCGGGGTTTTACAGTGGGTCAGGCTGCTTTGAAAGCCGCCTCATGCAAAGTGACAAAACACGAGAAAACCTGCATTGAAAATCAACACGTGTTTATTCCTTTCGCGTTTGATACATTTGGTTTCCTTGCACCTGAGGCGGTGGAGCTACTTAATAGAGTTCAACGGGTTATGAACAGTAATGTTATGACGCCTAGATCCACAAATGTGGTTTTCCATAGGATTAGCTTTGCAATCCAAAAAGGGCTAACGGCGCAGCTTGTTGCTCGTTTGTCTTCCACCACTATGTAAATAATAAGTTATAATAAAAAAATATTAAAAAATAGCCTAACGTGAGCCCACAGTAAAAGGACATGGTGTGGCGTCGTTTATGACATGGTGTGGCGTCGTTCTTAAACGTAATTTAGTATATATTAAATGGTGGGTCTCAAAAAGTAAAAACTGGCTCAAGCCATGAAAGATGGGGTATTTTTATGTGTGAATGAGTTGCGTGAGTTGTTGATGCGGCGTTTAAGTGACACTGACTTGAGCCCGTCGGTGCCATGATACATGATGATTAAGTTCCTTTACCAAATCTTGTAAGTATGTATATAATTTTTTTTAAACCACATCCTTTTCTACTTAAGGATATGAAAGAATATACCATTAATCAAGAAGGAATACACGTTACCAACTAACCTTGAGAAATTAATTTTTTATGTCAATTTCTAAATATGTCGCATTAAAAATTCGATACGCGTTAATAGGCAATTGGAGTGGGATCAATTGTATTTTTAATGGGCTGGACAGATGGGCTAAAAGAAGCCCAATCGAAACGGCACATGTTTTTGTCTGTATTCATAATGCTGAATAGGATAGTATACAATTTTGATCGGATGATAATTAAAAAAAGATAATGTTAAAATAGTGAATATACAATTGAGACTTAATTATGATTGGTTGTATAACAATTTTAATAAAACAAAGTTTCTTAACTATAGCGTTTAAAGTTGTCATTTGCAAAACCTTAATTACAATTGTTATTGTAATTGTAATATTATAACTCTAGTACAAAAATGGACTTAAGACTACTGACTACTTTACAGTGTCTACATTACAAAAATAAAAAATAACTATAAAAAAGTTATCCCCGTTAAAAACCAATAGCTTGTATTTTAACTACTTATAATGCACAAAGGCATTTTTGGGCATTAAATATACTAAGACACTTGAAATTTGAAATACAAACCTATTGTACAACCAATTTTAACACAGCTAAATACGTAGTACTTTTTAAGTAATAGAATTATAAAATAGAAAGTCAGTATACAACTATTTAATGCATAAATACACCCTTTACTCAAAACACATATAATCAACACTATTCTTAAAACACCACTTACTCAAAAGTACAATAGGGCTAATACCTTCAAAGTGTAGTATATTTGACATTATTTCTCATTCTGTGTAGCACACTTTTTTCGGCTATTTTGTGTGATTTTTTTTTGTTATTCTATGTAACTTTTGACACCCCCCCCCCCCCAAACCGGTGTTGCCATGTCATTAAGGTTACCATTCATGTCACTGCCACGTCGCATACATACAGTTACAAGTTGTACAACTAATTTTAAGGCAACCACCATCTTCTCTGGAATTTTTTCGGCAACCAACATATTCTCCGGCGTCTTTTCGGCAACCACCATCATCTACGACATTTTTTCGAGCAACCACCAACTTCTCCGGCATTTTTTTCGGCAACCACCATTTTAATTTTTTCATAGACAATCATGAAAGCAGCCTTTGCTATGGATGTATTGAATGGACTTTTCGAAAGTGTTTGTTTAATATTTGGTTGATGTAACCATATAAATTGAAAGTGCAAAAGCGTTTGTTTAAAACATGTAGTGTATACTTCATTTTGCATACCAAGTATTTCTTAAACTATAAAGGCAAGTGTTTCTAAGAAGAGCATTTTAAGACTTTGTATAGGTATGCATCAACAACATTGCGACAAATAGTAATTCATAACAGCCCACAAAATAAGCAGATTCTTTTTATGATTCATGTAATCTTAGGAAACAACTTATCAGGGCTTCCTTTTATGATTCGTATAATCTTAGGAAACAACTTTTCTGGGCTTATGGTGGCAAACAACTTAGCTTATCAGTTGGTGTACACTTAAGATACACTAACTGGTTGTATATACGCTTATATCATAAACAACTTATCAGCTTTGGAATCATAATAGGGCTTGTTTAGTTTCTATGATGAAAACAAACGAATCCTAACCCTTCTCCCTTTTTGTGCCTATTGTCCATTGAGAATTTGATATCATAAGGAGTATTTGGGACTACTCTTTAAACATTCTGCTTATTGCATTTTTATAAGCATATGCACTTTTGAGTGTTTAAATGTTTGAAGATGCTTATACTTTCTGCTTACTTTAGTGTACTGACAACTAAGATGTTTCTAATAAGCTCATTATGTTATGCTCATTAGCATAAACTATCTTAGAAGGTGTATTTAACCTTTTTTTTACTTTAGGTAGTCACTTTTTTTCTACTTGGTTAGTAGAATAAAATTACCATATTTAATTCCTAAAAATGTTTGAAATCACTAACGTATCTAAAATGGGGCGAGTGGGAGTGATGTGATGTCGTGTAGGGACAATTTATTAATTACCAAGTTTTAAATTTATATGTAGACGACTTATCCTAAAACAACACTTTAACGGGCAGTGTACCCGATTGGGTGGAGTTTTGTGGTAAGTAGGGTGTCGAACACTAAGAGCGAGGTCGTTAACCTTATAATATATTAGTATTTTAATTACTCTAATTAAGTTAATTCTAATTACTTGTTAAACGTATGCTATGTAAGCTTCTAACGATGAGGGGGGGGGGGGGGGTCAGCCTGAGAGACTAGCATAGGTTTTATGGTGACAATAATCAATTCTAAACACAATAAACATGCAAGAAAACAATCAGAAGATAAAAGAGCGGTACAAGCCAAATAATAGAAAACTGTATTAGCCATATTAAATCCGATTAAATGTTGGTTTGTTTATTTAGTGCAATGATTTCTTATCTCGAAGCGGCATATTGATCGCTTCCAAACTACACCTTAAAATATATGTAATATATAATAAAATATAGGATATATATAGTAAGAATAGTCTGGAAACAAAGTCAATATAACCGAGAAGTAGTATAGAGTGTTC
>BQNB010183092.1:0-12435 GCA_026074375.1 Tanacetum coccineum | reverse complement strand
CCTACAGGAAGAACATTCACCCTAAGTGATCAGTGCCCGTTAACTAGGTTCACTAAACTTATAGGAATGTCAGCCATTGCTTGTGCTATCCAATCGGAACCCAACCAACATTGGAGATCCAATTTTCCAAACCCTCCGTCTTCGTCTGTTTTCAAATGCAAGTCGTACAAATCGTCCTTTGGTATTTGGACTCAGGCTGTTCAAAATATATGACGGGGGATCGCTCAAGGTTCATGAATTTCGTGAAAAAGTTTATCGGGACAGTTAGATTCGGGAATGATCACTTTGGTGCTATTATAGGTTATGGAGATTATGTCATTGGTGATAGTGTAATCTCCAGGGTATACTACATGGAAGGACTGGGGAATAATTTGTTTTCTATCGGTCAATTTTTTCAGATTTGGAAGTTGCTTTCAGAAAGCATTCTTGTTATGTTCGTGATACGGATGGTGTTGAATTACTTAAAGGGTCTCGTGGTTCTAATTTATACACTATCTTTGTTGAAGACATGATGAAGTCCTCCCCAATTTGCTTGCTATCCAAAGCCTCCAAGAACAAATCTTGGTTATGGCATCGGCGTTTAAACCACTTGAACTTCGGTACCATTAATGATCTTGCAAGAAAAGACCTTGTTAGAGGCCTACCTAGATTGAAGTTTGAAAAAGATCATCTTTGTTCTGCATGTCAATTAAGAAAGAGCAAAAATCATACCCACAAACCCAAAACTGAAAACACTAATTTAGAAGTTCTAAACACCCTTCATATGGATTTATGTGGACCGATGCGTATGCAAACTATTAATGGGAAGAAATACATCTTGGTAATCGTCGATGATTACTCTCAGTTTACGTGGGTCAAGTTTTTGAGATCAAAGGATGAAACACCAATGGTTGTCATCAAGTTTTTGAAGCAAATACAGGTCAGTCTCAACAAAATTATCAGATTCATCCGCACCGACAATGGAACTGAATTTGTCAACAAGACTCTGTATGATTATTATAAAAGCATTGGAATCTTTCACCAAAAGACAGTGCCAAGGACTCCACAGCAGAACGACGTTGTCGAAAGATGAAACCGAACTCTTGTCGAGGCAGCTCGGACAATGCTAATCTTTTTAAAGGCACTGATGTTTCTTTGGGCTGAAGCTGTGGCTACTACCTGTTACACCCAAAACCATTCCCTTATTCACACACGTCACGACAAAACCCCATATGAGCTAGTACATAATAAGAAGCCTGATCTCACATTTTTCTGGGTCTTTGGTGGTCTTTGTTACCCCATAAATGACAGCAAGAATCTTGGAAAACTACAACCAAGGGCTGATATTGGAATCTTTGTTGGTTACGCACCAAACAGGAAGGGTTACAAAATCTACAATAAACAGACCCAACAAATAATGGAAACTATTCACATTCGATGAGCTGACTGAGCATATGGCTCCTATACAATCCAGTCCAGGACCCGCTCCTAACCTGTTGACGCCTGGACCTATAAGTTCAGGGCTCGTACCTAATCCTGCTCCTGCTATACCATATGTACCTCCCACAAATAAAGAATTGGAGATGTTATTCCAACCTTGCTGAATATGTTTTAATTCCACGGGTATCCGTTAGGATCCTATTCCTAATGTAGCACAAGACCCGGTCATACCTACAGGTCCATCAGTGTCTATTGCTATTGATCTCGACGCACCATCGGGAAGTCATACATCATCACCACTGGATCATCATTCCTCTTCGATACATCATGGTGTATGTAGAGGTGAGCAATATGTAGAAGTTAATCCATTTGCTGCAGCTGATCCTGAACCATTTATTAATGTGTTCGCCCCAGACTATAACTCTGAAAGCTTCATTCAACTGGGGAAATACCATACCTAGAATCCAACCCATTCCACTCTACCTCATGAACATATCGGAATTAAACACCGATTCCCATCCTCTTGATAACATTATTGGATTCTCTCGAGCGGTATCCACCTCGGAACAGCTTGCTATGGTGCTTTGTGGTGTTTCTATAATTCCGTATTGTCCAAAGTCGAACTGAAAAACTACACATCTACAGTTACAGAAGACTGTTTGGTTACAAGCCATGCAGAGAAATTTCATGAATTTGATCGATCTGGACGTATAGGAATTAGTTACCACTCCACAGACAGTGCCATGATGATTGCTCCTCTAAGTAGATTTTTAAGGTGGAAAACTTGACGAGTATGGTGATGTGTAAAGAACAAAGCACGTTTGTAGCAAAAGGATTTCGTCAAGAAGAAGGTCTAGATTTGAGAATCCTTCGCCCCAGTTGCTGTCTTTGAAAGCCAATCAGATATTCCTTGCCCAATGCCCGCCATCAGCAAAAAACCCCCCCATTGACAGTTTATCCAAAAAGGACATAAAAACTGCATTCTTAAATGGAGAGCCATCCAAAGGAAGAAGTCTATGTCCTACAACCAGAAGCTTTGTTGGCCCAGAAGTCCAAAATCATGTCTATCGTCTGAAGAAAGCACTTTACGAGTTAAAACTAAGCCCTTCGGGCATTGGTTGACACTTTGTCAAAGTTTTTCTGGCCATAAGGGATTCTCCAAGGGTGTCGTTCGATCAACTTGTTCATCGGGAAAAATAGGCAATACACACTCTTCATGTTTCAAAATATGTTGATGATATCATATTTGCTCGACCGACCCCCAAGTTTGTGACCGTTTTTTTCTAATGAATGATGAGTTCTAAATTTCACATGATAGCTGATGGTCTCAAATATTCCTTTTTCTTCTAGGCTTTACAAATCTCTCAAAATCCTTAGAGGCATTTTTCATTAATCAATCTAAATATGCAAATGAGATTTTAAAGAAAATTTGATCTTCTTAAAGGTGACCCTAGTTGAACTTACTCCTAGGTTATCGAAGCTGAAAACAAAACTTGGATGAGGATCCTCTCAGGGACCCTGTTGACCAGACCAAATATCACAGCATGATTGGGTCCTGATGTATTCTCACAAACCAGTAGACTGACATAGTATTTGTTGTGTGATGTGTGCTAGATTAGAAATCTAGGCCCACTTAAAAGGCACCTTGAAGCTGTTAGACAGGTCTTTCGGTTATCTCCAAGGAAACCGTCAATATGGGTCTATGGTATCGAAAGACACCGCCATGGCACTAACAGCATACGCAGACGCTGATACATGCAGGTTGTCAGGAACTCGCAGAAGTACACTCTGGCATGTGCTCAGTTCCTTGGTGATAAGTTGAGTCATGCCTGGTCATCAAAGAAGCAAACTGCCGTACCATATCGTCTACATCGCGATTGAGTTGTCTGGTTGCTTGCTGATGCCCAAAATCCTATGGATGAGGTCTCAATTATCAGATTATGGCTTCGCTTAACAATGCCATCCCTCTGTACTTGACAACAAGAGTGTCATAGCTCTTTGCTGGCACACTCACGTTCAGCATCCAGGTCTAAACACACTCGACAATCAGGACTTCATTTCATTAGAGAAACAATTGGAAAAAGGAGTGGTTGAGTTGTATTTCGTGAGGACAGAGTATCAACTGGCGGATATATTCACTAAGGCGCTGCCCAGAGAACGATTCGAATTCATTCTCCCAAGGCTTGGCATGAAGTGTATGAAGCCAGAGACACTCAAAAGTCTTCAGGATGATCAGGATGAGTAACGGATTGGCTTCAAGTATCCTATGTAAATATGTACATACTTAAACCCAAAAAGAAAAATACAAAAATATAAAACCATCAAAAATCCATAAAAATCAGAAAATAGAAAATGCCAAAAATAGTTTTCTTCAAGACATGTCTTCCGTTTATCGATAACATTTACGGTCCTAGAAATGTCATTCAATAATGACACGGGTCTTTAAATGAAGCTCGAACGGAAGTTTAAACCTTTCAAAACATGTCTTAATGGTTTGCAGTTATTTCAGACTGCAACCCGGTCTTCAAAATGAGGAAAGCACGTCGCCAAAAAGACGGCTGTTCCTAACAACGGGTGATTAAGTTCTCCCGGGCATGGATTACTTTATATCCATGCAACTCCGATTTAATGTACGCTTCAGTGCATTATTTCTTGATAAAGAAGAGAAGTCTTCTTTTTAACCAAATAATTTTTCTTCTATGATTCTTCAAAAATTATTTGTGTTAACCATGGTGGAAAAGGTGTTGTCTTTCAAAGCTAAATCAGTCATCTAAGTCTCTCATCAGAAAAAGATTTTAAAAGAATTTCCTATCACTCAAACAATGTCTACAACTCTTTAAATAGAAAACGGGACATTATTTGAGGGGGGAAAATGTGCTAATAATTCTTTCAAAATGATCTTTCTGAATAATCAAGGAGTAAACAAAAAAGGTTTGACAATAACTAATCATGATTTAAAGGGGAGTTAATTAATTTTAACTCATTTAGACTTTAGATGTTATGTGACTCAACCTTTAGGACTTAGAATGAAACATATGGCAATTAGGTACTTACTTCGTTTAACGTACATCAGAAAGGTTCTAGATTGCCAGTGGTATAAGTTTTATAACCCGAACGATTTTTTCTCAAAATTATTGATTTCATAAATCAAGTTCGGGTTAATCATTTGAAAAGTGTTCTAATCAAATCAGAATCAATTTTCGACACTACAAACAGATTTTCAAGAAATCTCGACCACTCGAATAAATACAATAGATCTTTAAATAGAATACGGGTCTTTGTTCGAGGGGGAGAAAGTGTTTTCGAATTATCTTCAACATGTCACGGTAATTATATGGAAAAAGTTTTAACTTAACGGACAATAATTTGAGGGGGAGTTTTAACTCCAAGGGCTTCATTTGTCATAAGTTGTTAACTTTAGAGCCTTAAATATAATTTCAAGATTAGTGACTTAGGCTTATAACTACATTCGATCAATATTGCCAACACCTCATAGTTTTAAAATGCTTAGGTTTGTTTGGAAATAATTATGTAGTTTTAGAAGCCTTGAAGTTGAAGATATGTTTCTGATTCGATTAGTATTTCCCCTATCAGTTAATCTCTAAGCTTACTTTCAAAGGAGTAGAATGTATTGTCAAAAGAGGTACACATAGGTTTGATAAGTATGATGATACCTTTAGATTTGCGTTTTGAGTTCGTATTCATGTTGCGTTTTGGTCTTAGATTCTAGGTTGCGTTTTAATATAAAAGTCATTGGTTGCGTTTTGATAATGAAAAGGTAATTGCGTTTTGCTATGCTTATCCAAATTGCGTTTTGGTCTTAGATTCTAGGTTGCGTTTTAATATAAAAGTCATTGGTTGCGTTTTGATAATGAAAAGGTGATTGCGTTTTGGCTTATTTACATGTTGCGTTTTGCTTCTTGAAATACTCTTGCGTTTTGGTTATTTAATATCAGACAGGGGCAAAACGCAATCATTGCGTTTTGCATTGAAGAAATTTAAAATATTAAAATAGTAAAGCCCCCATTTTGAAATTTTTTTAATGGTTGCGTTTTGCCTATTTTTGAATATAATAATGTTGCCGTTAAATGTATTGAGTTTGAGATGTGATGCGTTTGCTTCATTGCGTTTTGAGTCTGTATTATTAAAATATTCGTTGCGTTTTGCATCATTGCGTTTTGGTTCTTAAGTTTTCAACAGATTGCGTTTTGCTTAGATTGTCATATACCTTGCATTCTGTGTTGCATTGGTTGCTAATTGCCAGTGAATCTTGTGGTTTAATCAGTGTGTTATGTCCTCTCTTTGATGAGTTAACATCCGTTGATTCAAGAGTTGACAAAACTCATTGATTAACACTACAACATGATCTAAGAGTCCTTTCCCTTGGATCTGGTGCATACATGCTTAACTTCTGAGCATCTGCTCACATCTAACAATTCCTCTCTGCATGTTTGTTCCTTTGTGATTTATGACTGTGCAGTACATTGCTGATATTAACATGCCACTAATGGCACACTTTCGTATAATACAAATGCGTTGGAACAGGATCATGCCACGCATACGTTAGGTGCCAATTGGGAAAAGCAATTGCTATATGAATGAAGAAAAATCTCAACCCAACCTAATTTACAAGATTACTGTGGATATTCTCAAGCAAACAAATTTCTTCAGATGCTTTACAGCTTCATCAACAATACCGGCTATCTATATTCAACAATTCTGGGATACTATTTGCTTTGACAGTAAAGCGGGAGCTACTAAGTGTCAAACTGGGACGGAGCAATGGTTTGATCTACTAAAGCACATAGGAGGACACTCTTCGATAACGCCAGTCGACATCAAAACGGGCTATTCTCTCTTCCTCCAACTCCTGATACTCTTGTTGAATTTGTCAATAAGTTGGGGTATCCAAAGGAAGTCATACACTTGTCTAATGTCACCACTAATGACATGTCTCAACCGTGGAGGGCACTAACAACATTTTCAATCTGGGCCTTACGGAAAGACTTCTGGATTTGGAATGGCAAGGCCCTAGTGCTACATAATCCTTTGGGGTGTTGATCAATCGAGCTACACATAACTATGCTGAAAGTTATGGGAATAATTTACTCAATCCATCCAAACTTTCACAGATGACAAAAGGAATTTGGGCCATAAAATACTATGGGAAGAAGTAAAAGCAATCTATTATCTAATACCGAAGTATCAGGTTCACAAAGTTGATCATATTTCACCTGCAACGCTGCACAACTTCACCAAGACCGAGTCTCCACTCCATTGTCCTACAGTGAAACCTGTACTAGGTATCTTCACGTTCAGACCTAAGGGGACCATACGGAAGTCTTTGGGATGGGGACTATACCGGAATGAATCATCAATGTCGTCATTCGAGGATTAGACTATTACAATGCTTATCTGCGACACAAGAAAAAGTTGGCAAAGGCATAAAAGTCATCTCGAGGCGTGAAGAGTGAATGATCCTGAATCTCCATGTACTAAAAGCAAGCTAAGCCTACCAAAACAAGCATAAACAAAGGCACCAAGCAAAACCAACTGTTTCTAAAAATTACAGCCAAGAAGTCTAAGCTGCCTGGCCAAACCTCAGGAGAAGAAGCCGCATCCAGTGTCAGGATTAGTTAGAGGCCCACCACTAGCCAAACATGCTAAGGCGGGGAAAGTGGTTAAGAAGAGAACTGATAAGAGTTCTAAGCGGTTGGTAGATGAGTTCATGACGAAGGGGTTCCTGCTGCAAAACCCTGGCTTGTAGACACGGAGGGAAAGAGATTATGCAAAAAGGTTATGGAAGAGTGCCTAAACGGATGTTTACCCAATCAAAGGGGTCCAACTTCATCTGTGGTTGTTAGGGAAACCGACAATGGGATAAAACTCCAACCATAACTGAGGTGCCATGAAAGGGGAAGAGAATGTAGGTGAGGATCAGCGGCCCACAAGTACTACTCAACCTTCAGGACTCCAAAAGAAGAAGGGCCAGGACTGAACATAACTATTTCAGAGACGTTCTCACGTACCAACTGATACATCGGGTCGTGAAGGACCTCCACGTCCTTGTATGCCGAACTGGGTTTATCGGGTAGTGACACAGACTCTGATGAGGCCACGCCTCCAGTGATCAGAAGCAGGACTCAAGATGAAGGCCAGGCTGGATCAGACCCTGGTAAACTAGATGAAGGCCAGGCTGGACCAAACCCTGATGATGTTGCTGAATCTCATCTTTAACAAACTACTAGTGTTCTCGCTGGACAAAACCTGAAAAAACTCGGATGTGAGTATCACTGATGCCTCCAGTTCAACCACAACCGAGGATATAGTGAAGACGTTCATGCCACGACTTACCCATACATGTTCAGGAGAACCTAAAGCTTGACAAAACTCGAATGGAATAGGTTGATTCCCGAGGAACCTGCAAGCTACACGGGACGTTGTTTCTCTTCATCAACTAGGCAAAGGAACTTCAAGCTTTGGCGTTCAATTA
The DNA here is from genome assembly GCA_026074375.1 of Tanacetum coccineum. Lineage (NCBI taxonomy): Eukaryota > Viridiplantae > Streptophyta > Magnoliopsida > Asterales > Asteraceae > Tanacetum > Tanacetum coccineum. The sequence continues at coordinate 4,523 of BQNB010183092.1, read as the reverse complement.
TGCATTGATAATCGTCGGATGACGGAATGAGATAGACGGACAGCAGACATATGATGTTGAATCGATGGTGTCCATTCTCATTACAGCATGCCCCTTGTAATCCCTCCTATGATCGTCACGGTGATCGGTCCTGTGGCCTAGGACCGATTCTCCCAATGTTATTGGCCATTACCAACCTCCACACTCACTTCCCCGCTACAACAACAACAACTCTTCCATTCACCTTAACCACATCAAAGGTCAGTCATGATCCCATCATCATCAAATGTATGGTGTAACTTGAAAGAGCTTATCGCGAATCTAGTGGAAAGAAAAATCAAGCTATGGAAGAACATTTAGGACAAGCTGGGTGTGCTGGATCAATAAGTTGGAAACTATGGACGTACCAAAATGGTTCAGAGAGCAATACGATGGAGTTTATGATTCACAGGAGATTGACGAAAAGATTTATGAATCAGATAGGAGGTGGTTAATCTCATCAGTAAAGCATGCATGAGAGCTCTCTCTTACTGTGCTCGCTTCAAGATCTTCCTACGTCTGACGTGAAGGAAATTCTGTTCAAACGCTTGTTGGAGGAGTACTTGAAAAGGGGAAATGTGATCTACGTGTAGCTTATGAAAGCACTGCTGGTCTCATCTTCGTGTTGAATGGAGGTAATTTGATGTGATAAGGTCAGGAGAAATAAGAAGAAAAGCAAGCAAGATTCTCCAAAGACTCGACCTGTAGTGTCACACCTTTTCACCACCACCTCCTCCTCCACCACCATCAGGCGCATCAGGGGCTTCTGGCACAATCGGAGCCTCCGATTCTGCTCAAGCTCCTCCTCCAACACCTCCGTCCTCATCCACTCATCAGGAAGATCAATCAACAAGCATCGCGGCCCCATGTTCCTCAAAGACAGCTGCTTCAGCTGAATACTCTGCTTGGACAATGACTGACACCTGGATTAAGCCTTCAATTACAACGATTCTTGATGATCTTTATATGGATGATGAAACCACTGCAGATGAACAAGCATATTCTAGTGGTGAAGAGGTAGGATGTGATCATATTCCTATAGTCAACTTGAGGCAGAGTTGGTGGAAACCTCTCACTGAAGATCGACCTGCTTCTCCGAAACCTGCCTGGACCATACCGTCATCTAATTTTCCTGTACCAACTAACAACTGGGCCTCTGCTCTGAAGACTACATATGTACCTCCACCAGAGAACTCATTACTTGCTCGACGGTGATATCGCCGACATTTTATGGATGGTATTGTAAAAACAAGGAATTCTGAACTTCTCCTAATGACCTAGAAGGGCCCTGCATATGAATATTGTCAATGCTTTCATCCCGATGTAGTTCATCTCCAGTTACCAGGATGGGCAAGAATCAACAAGCTTCTCACGATAAAGTGGATGATGCAATTATAACGTACAATGTAGCAAGCCACTTCCAATTGGTGGTGAACCAGGTATATTACCATAAAATCTGACTTCTTCTTCAACAAAGATCTGGAGTATCTTCGATAAGGTCGCAAGATTGGCTGACCAGCCTTGTCTATCTCAAAGATGAAGGCGCTTTCTATCCAGTTGTCGGCTTAAAGCAACTCGGTACCTGTTCAGTTCTGGATTGTAGAGGAGGGCAAGTATGGACATCGCTACGATGTTTGGGGAATCTCTCAATGGTGGTTTCAAGACAACGATTCTACATTGACAGATTCTATATGAAGGAGGACCGCAGAGCCGTCCATGGAAATCACATGCGTGTCTTAAGTGTCGTACTAAATCGAAGTTATTCTCAATGTATTGGGTACAATTACATGAAGGAAGATCATCATTCGTCGTGGCTGATCTCAAAGGAATATGTCATCGCGAAAGGGATTTCATAATATATGTACCCTAGTGACTTTGGAAGATATGACTTGTTAAAATCTTCAAGGGTCACTTGAACATCACTCTACCGATGACAAATAAAGGTTCTCACTAATTGCGGTCACCTTGGACAAGAAAACTTGGTTATCCTGACAAGCATAAAAGACTTTCAAAATGGGATTGAGAAGTTCCAGCGCAGTTAAATCTCATCAACCTGATGGGATGCCACCGGATTTGAGTTCAGCATGACTACAAATTAATAGACTCTCAAGGGAAGGTACATTCAGAGACAGATACAGGGTGCAAATGATTATGCAGTTCAATGAGATCCACAAGTTCAGTAATGGTACCCTACAACAGATCGATGAAGCGTTGGACTACCGAGTCAAAGAGTTCAGAGTCAACAGGACAAATCCATGGATGAATACAAGATTTTGGACGAAGAAAGACGTAGTCAAAAGCAAGGAGTTCATGTTCGCCATCCAGAAACGGCTAAAGACACGACGTATCTTCTAGAATCTGGAGAGCTTTGTTGGTAGACGGATTCGAAAAGGCGACTACCGGTTACTGAAGAGAACCGAATGAGGGGTAGTATATCTTATATGTTGTTGTAATATGTACATTATTATGTAGTGACTAAAAGTGTAACTTAGGCTTGTATATTAAGTAACTATATGTTTCATATTCAGATTATATAAACCTGGCATACTTTCTCCCAAATTTTCCTAACTTAAATCAATTGAGACCCAAAACATCTCCAACGGATTTCGAAAATTTTTGCTCGGGGGAGAAAATGTGATTTAATTATGAAAATCTAATAAAAAATGTGATCTTTTAAAACTTACGTGTGGCTCCTACAATATGTGCTAAAACCATTTTCGCAATTATCGATGCACATATTAAGGGGGAGCGAATGGTATATGATGGCTATCGTGGAAATACCTAAGACCGACCCTGTAATCAACTTATCAGGAGTTATAAGGATGGTAAGGTTAGGTACTCGTTCCCACGATCCCGCCAGAACCGGAGGGATCTACCCAGGGACAACCCACTAGTTAGTGTAGAAGTCCTTAGGTATGATTACAAAAGGAGTAATGTGAGAATAAGGGAATAGTGCGGACTGAGATGGAGCTAGTACTGGAACATACCCAACAAGGTACTAGTAATGAAGTCTCGGTAAGCACCGAAGGGGTTGAAGAATGAAAAAGAAATGTTAAGATAAAGGGTGAAAAGAAAGCAGCCCTCCTTAAACATTAGGCAGAAACCGGGTCACTACATATGCTGTCAGAATCACATGGTTGATTGCTGACATTGAAGACAAGTATCATGGACCCAGTGATACGCTGCACAACCATCTACTCAAGATCCCTCAAAGGATTCTTGTTTCATTTCTCATGGAGATCAATACAATTCTATCGTCTCTCTCACTCCGAGTTAGACGATATTGAAAAGGTGGCAGTCCGCTCTAGCCTCCGACCACTAAAAACCAAAAATGCACTATTGAGTCTAGAGCCTTGAGATCATCCAAAAGTCTCGTTGGTCAACTTTCCATATTGAGGCTTGTTTCTCATGTGACAACAAGCAAAGATTTTTAGAGTCCTTCGCATTATCCTCGTGGTATTGCCAAAACATCTGAGTGATACGAAAGTACTCACAATGAAGATGGAAATCCTTCTAGAGCCAACATCAAACAAGCTCTTGGTAGGTGACATGTGAGATCCACTATGGATTAAACTTGTGACAAATGGAAAGCAACGATGGTGTGATTCCTTGTGAATCAAACTTGTTCCAGGTTGTGAATTGACGAACCATTTTGGAAAACCTCTCGATGTGCTCAACAACTGATTTTCGAGCACATCGATTGTGAACTTATTTCAAAACAAATGAGTTTCTAATGAAATTTGATTTTATGCTATCAAACACTCTCGATATGTCACAAAATACTTTCTCAAACGACACGTCGATTGATTTTCAAACCAAGTTTTCTCTTTAATCGGTAAGACAGTAACTAACTGATTCACTCTTATCGTGTTGTGCAGGATAATCCACAAAAAGCTTTAAAGAACAAAGGGATTGTTGATAGTGGATGTTCCAGGCACATGACTGGAAACAAAGCCCACCTTGTTGAATATCAAGACTATAATGGTGGTCCTGTTGCTTTTGGAGGTAGTAAAGGTTATATATCTGGTAAAGAAAAAATAAAAACTAGAAAGTTAGATTTTGAAGATATGGTTTATGAAAGAACTACAACATTTTAATCTCTTTTCTGTGTTACAGATGTGTGACAAGAAGAACAAGGTTCTCTTCATAGACACTGAATGTCTTGTGTTGTCCCCTGACTTTAAGTTGGCACATCAGTTGGCAGTATTACTTTAAGTTGCTAGATAAAAATGTCAAACCAGGACCTTCCTTGGATGCCTTTGATGATCGTAATGCTGATTTAACCCATGGTATGAACTATATGGACACAGAGGAAGCTGTGACTGGGGGGAGGCAAAGTAAAGAGACTAAGGAGCAAAATGTGACACATGATACATAGGTTTTAGAAAAGGGAGGAAGCAATGAAGAAACAGTTAATGCTGCTGATAATATAGGAGTTAGTACTGCTGTTAACATTAGTACTGCCAGCAGACCAAAAGTCAATACTGCTACTCCAATGACTCCTC
>BQNB010183091.1:0-12435 GCA_026074375.1 Tanacetum coccineum | reverse complement strand
ATGATCTACTTCTGCAAGAGTGTGTTTCACAAGATGTTATGTGTTCTTATTTGCATTCTTTATCTGATTTAGATGCTCACATTGAATTGCAATGCTTATATCTTCATAAAGTGAAAGAATGTGAATGTCTTGCACAAAAACTTTATAAACAAACTGAAACTATTAGTAAAGAAGTTTATAATAAGCTTTCACGAAGTTTTGCAAAATTAGAAAAACACTCGATTTCTCTTGAACTTGCTTTACAACAATGTCAAGAACAAATAAAAAATGACACGGTTTGCAAAGAAAAAGCATCAAATGTATTTCTAAAAGAACATGAACAATATTTCAAAATACAAGATCTGAAAGCTCAACTGCAAGACAAGAACATTGCCATAAGTGAGTTAAAGAAACTCATTGAGAAATTCAAAGGAAAGTCTGTGGAAACTAATTTTGATAAACCATCTGTTATTCGTCAACTAAATGCTCAAAGGATTCCAAAATCATTAGTTTTAGGCAAACTGACTCTTTTTTCAGACTCTCTTGAGAGGAAAAGTTTTTCAAAGACAAAGTCGGTTCCCAAAAATAATGTGTCAGGGGGTTTATCAAAACCAGTCACTACACGGATTTTGCCTCAAACAACAAGGCAAGCTGTAAGAAACACAAATGTGATTAAACCAGGAATGTATCAAATTAACACAAGGCCAACACAAACTAGAACATCACAGTTGCCTCAGACTTCTAGGAATACTAATCCTCATGTATCTACCTCTACAGGAGTAATTCACCGAACTAGTGTTAGCAGACCACAGCTTAGAACTCATGAAGTTTAAGAAGACTAAAGTAGAAGACTACCATAGGATTTCTAGTATTTCTAATAAAACAAAGTCTGTAACTGTGTGTAATGACAGTTTAAAATCCAGAACTTCGAATGTTAATGTTGTTTCTGCTACTTGTGGAAAATATGTGTTTAATTCGAATCCTGATGCTTATGTTTCTAAATTTATCCATGACGTGAATGCTATAACTAAGAAGCCTAAAGTAGTGCCTATTAGTACTAGAAAACCCAAAAGTCAAGCGAAAAAAATCTGTGGCTACACCCCCTAAGAAAACAGTTGCATCAGAATCCACTATCCAGAAATCCAATAGTTACTATAGGATGCTTTATGAGAAAACTAGTAAGGCAAGGAAATGGTGGATATCACAATAATGCCCATCGAGATATAAATGGGTTCCTAAGACAAAAATGAAATGGGTGCCTAAAGTTAGGAAAGAAGATGTGAACACAAGTATTAGTCCAACAATAGATAATGCATCTAGGATAACTAATGTCTTGAAAATTACATATACATTAGGATGCAATTTGTCAAGTGTTCCATTGTTCTCTAATTCTCTTGTAGATTGTTCAACTCATCCTATTCATTGTTGACTCTGGATGCACAAAGCATATGATGGGCAATCTAAAGCTGATGTGTAATTTTATTGAAAAATATCTGGGTACAGTTCGTTTTGGCAATGATCAATTTGCTCCAATTATTGGATACGAGGATTTGGTTCAAGGATATATCATGATCAACAGGGTTTATTACGTCGAAGGCCTCAATCACAATCTCTTCTCGGTTGATCAATTTTGTGATGTGGGTTTGGAGGTTGCTTTCTAGAAATCTACTTGTTTTGTTAAAGATCTTTAAGGAAACGATTTACTCACCGGTAATCATGGATCTGATCTCTATACAATTTCTCTTCAAGAAATCATTTCATCAACTCCAATTTGTTTCATGGCTAAAGCCTCACCAACTCAAGCATGGTTATGGCATCGAAGACTTTCTCATCTTAACTTCGACTACATCAATCGATTTTCAAATAAGGATATTGTTATTGGTTTACCAAAACTGAAATATGTCAAGGATCAACTATGTTCCTCTTGTGAAGCGAGTAAAGCAAAAAGAAGTTCATTAAAGAAAAAGGTTGTTCCAAGTTCAAAAAGACGGCTACATTTGCTTCATATGGACTTATGTGGTCATATGCGTGTTGCAAGCATCAATGGGAAGAAATATATTCTGGTAATTGTTAAAGACTACTCCAGATATACTTGGACTCTATTTCTAAGATCCCAAGGATGAAACACCAGAAGTTCTAAAAGATTTTCTCAAGATGATTCAACGCAATCTTCAAACTCAAGTGATTACTATTCGAACTGTAGAGGCACAGAGTTCTTAAAAAAGATACTCCATGCATATTTTAAATAAGAAGGAATTGAGCATCAAACTTCCACTCCTCGAACACCTGAACAGAACGGCGTTGTCGAAAGATGAAACTGTACTCTGGTTGAGGCTGCTCGAACGATGCTTTCAGCTTCTAAACTTCCTTTGTTCTTTTGGGCTAAAGCAATTACAACCGCATGCTATACTCAAAACAGATCAATCATAATTCCGACACATGAGAAGACTGCCTATCATATCATCAATGACAGAAAACCTTCAATCAAACACCTTCACGTCTTTTGTTGCACATGTTACTTAACCAGAGATGATGAAAATCTTAACAAGATGAAAGAAAAAGGAGATCCGTGCATTCTGGTAGGATACTCCACTCAGTCTAAGGGATATCGAGTTTACAATAAGAGAACACGAATGATAGATGAATCCATACATATCAGATTTGATGAGATAAAAGAGATGTCTGAGACATCTGTTGCTAATGACACTTCAGGTCTCGTTCCCCAATGACAAAAGGCGTCAGATTATGACAACTCTGGCCCCGTCCCTCAAATACAAAATGCTTCTCCTTCAGTAAATACAATAGTTCAGTCACAACAAGAGTTGGATCTTCTTTTCGGTCCTTTGTATGATGAATTTTTCAATGCATGTACTTCAAGTGTCACCAAGTCTTCTTCTCTCACCGACAATTCTAAACAACAAGACACACCACCTTCAACGAATATTCACCCTACAACAGAACCAGCAACTCTAACAAATGTTAATGCTGAGGAAAATAACGTATCAAAAGAAGAATGCCAGTTCTAACAGATGACATTTACAATCATGTATGAGTAACAACTGGTACAAGAAATTGCTAAGTCTTCCTCACGCAATATTGATAATTCAAATATGCATAACTTCTATCAACCATACGATTCCGAATACCGATGGACAAAAGATCACCCTCTAAAACAAGTTCGTGGAAATCCATCCAAACCAGTACATACAAGACGACAACTTGCAACAGATCCTGAAATGTGTATGTTCGCACTCACCGTGAGTACTGCTGAACCAAAAACCATTAAGGAAGCAATGGCTGATTCTGCATTGATAGAGGCAATGCAGGAAGAGCTTCATCAGTTTGACAGACTCCAAGTCTGGGAACTCATTGACAAATCCTTTGGCAAGAACGTAAACAAGCTAAAGGGTTATGGAAGTAAACAAAAAGGATGAAACCAACTCTAACTTCGCAACTAAGGCAGTACACTTGTAGTGCTAAGGATTAAACTCAGGAAAGGGTGTTTTGATTCGAGGAATCAATGCAGGATTATGGTTGGGTGGAATAGTGAGAATGTGGGAGTGAACATAATTCATAGCGCTAAACAATCTATGCTCTATGAGATAATGACTCTTCTTGGAAATAAAAAGGTGTAATGTACTTTTGTGTATGCTGCAAATGGTGGTAAAGAGAGGAAGATTTTATAGATTTATAAAAGAATTATGGGGAATGAGTCATGGGTAGGGGTGTTAACGAGTCGAGCTTTTAACGAGCTATTCGAGCTCGAGCTCGTTTAACTCGAGCTCGAGCTTGATAAATATTAAACTCGAGTCGAGCTCGAACAAGTTTTTATGCTATTTATACAAACGAGTTGAGCCTTAAAATGAAACTTTCGGCTCGGCTCGTTCGAAAGCTTGTTTAATTATCTCGAGTCATACGAGCCGAACGAGCTACTCGAGCTTAACGAGCTAATCGAGCCATAAATAGTTTCTATGTATTTAACGCTTAAAACTATTATAATTTTATATATTTTATATAAATTAAATATGTAAGTGTTTTAGATCTAAATTTTACTAGGACTTATTACCACATCAATGGATTGTGTAGCTACAAGTCTTTGAAATAAGCTACAAGTCTTTGAAATACTCCTTGGACTATGACTTTAATTTATAGCCTAAACACTTTATACTTTTATCTCCATTCTTCGATGTGGGAAAAATCACTTTGATTTGTCATCATACTTGCAAAAAGTTCTATTAATATGATGAAGAATAATCATTAGATATAATCATTAGATTAATAACTTATCATATTTTTTTAATTCTTTATCAATAAACAATTCTTAAATATATATTATTTGTTTTTAACATAAGAATACTAAAAAATAATATAACACATTATAAATTATGCATCTATAGTATTTTGTAGCTTAAAGTTATATACATATACATATATCAGATGAATTTCATCGACCTACGAAATCTAGACATACATGTGACTAGCATGGTACCAGCGCAAAGCAGCGGCGATACCAAATGTGCATTTTTTATCGTATCTTGATCTTTAAGTGGTATATAATGATAGTCGGTATTTGACGTTTTACCAGTTTGATAATTCTAAAAGAGTGACGTGTGTTTTTATTTCTGTAATATAAAATACAAAGGGTTTTAGCCGTACAATAGCAACATACTTTCTTAAATGTTCCGTTTTGGTACGTGAACTTTTTTTTGTTCCACTTAATGTAACGAACTTTCAAATTTTGTGTTAATTTGCACCAACATTGACTGGCAACGGGGAAAAAAGTTATAAAACCCGAAAAAAGCCTACGTGGCATGTTTAATACTTTTTCTAATGTTTCGTTTTGGTACATGAACTTTTTTCTAATGTTCCGTCTTGGTACGTGAACTATTTTATATACATGTTTTTATAAAAATATGTGTATAATATGTATAAAAATATGTGTTTAAAAATACGCGTATAAAAAACGTCTATAAAAATGTGTGTATAAAAACATGTGTATAAAAACTTGTGTATAAAATGTGTGTATAAAACGTGTGTATAAAAATATGTATAAAAACATGTATATAAAAATATGTATAAAATGTGCATATAAACGTGTATAAAAATATGTATAAAAATATGTGTATAAAAATGCGTGTATAAAAATGTATGTATAAAATGTGTGTATAAAATTATGTGTATAAAAACGTGTATAAAAATGTGTGTATAAAAACGTGTATAAAAATGTGTGTATAAAAACGTGTATAAAAATATGTGTATAAAAATATGTGTATAAAAATGTGTGTATAAAAACATGTGTATAATCATGTGTATAAAAATATGTGTTTAAAAATATGTGTACAAAAACGTGTATAAAAATGTGTGTATAAAAATGCGTGTATAAAAATATTTGTATAAATTTAAAAATAATTAAAAAATAAACAATCGTTGTATAAAAAAGTTCACGTACCAAAACGGAACATTAGAAAAAGTATTAAACATGCCACGTAGGCTTTTTTCCGGTTTTATAACTTTTTTCCCGGTTGCCAGTCAAGGTTGGTGCAAATTAACACAAAACTTGAAAGTTCGTTACATTAAGTAGAACAAAAAAAAGTTCACGTACCAAAACGAGACATTAAAGAAAGTACGTTGCTATTGTACAACTAAAACCCTAATACAAATATATATCTATTATTATATTTATTTGAATTTAGTAAAAAATGAATGTTTATTATAACATTTGCAATTTTAAATTTGTATTATTGTAAGTTTGTAACGTCCATTTTAATATTAAAATTTAATATGTCATTAATTTACATTATAATGCAATTAGAATTTAATTATTGACTCAATTTTTTAAGACTTCATTTTATAGAAAGTATCAAATGCATTATAAACAGTTTAGATAACTACGCATAAGTACATGTATGACAAGTCACATGTTTACATGTTCATTAGCTCACCTATTGTTACAATATATATTTACCACTTCAAATGATATTAGATTATATATATTCAAGTCCTCCGGGCTTGGATATCGCTAGCCAAACCTACTAGACAAAAGGATGGTTCTATGGCTCAAACACGAGTAAAGCCCATAAGACCACATCTCCTTACGCGATACCTTAAATTCCTCCGTATAAAAACTGGAGGGGAAGAATATTTAGGGTAAGCACTTCCGATACATCACCTGTCCTAATTCAAGTTGAATTGGCAATTTAATAGTTAGGGTTCATAAGTAAACTTGAGGTTTTCGGGTAAGGTTGGTTTTAAAAGCAAGTATTGAAGTAAGGATGATATGAGTTTAGTCCCATTTAATGAGTTATGTCTACATTAGTGATATTTAGGGTTTTCAAATATGATCATAAGAATGATCATATGAAGATTAAAGATGAGTTAGGTATGATTTATGAGGTGGTGTTAGACCTTTTTTTTAATTAAAAATATACATTAAATAAATGTTATGTGTTTATGATAATTATTGTTAGAAATGAAGAATGATGGTGTTTAACATTGAGGTAGAATAACTATGGATGTAAGGTAAGAAACTGGTTATAACATGCTTTGTTAGCTTTATCATATTTTTGTACGGTAATGGAATGTGAAGAGGGTATAGGAAGCAAGTAAGCTAGTTTTGGATGCTTGATAATGCAATATTTAAGCTAATAAGAATTCATAATACTTTTGTCGAAGAGTTTTTTTCTTTTTTCGCTTTCATTTACTTTCGTTAAGTTGTGAAATCTTTTGGTTTCTTAAACTTCCGTTTTGCTTATTGCTAATCTGAGGCCGTTATGTTTGTTGATTTTATTTAGACATTTAGATGTATGATTTGGTTTTATCGTTTCTATAAATGGTTTGGTTTGATTTGGTTTTGGTTTTGGTTTTAAGCTTATAAGCTTCTAATACAATCAGATCTATCGATCATATGTATTAGAGAGAGTTTGTATATATGTATATATTTTTTAGCTCGAATAAATAGTTTTATAATCTTAATTTGAACCATGTAAGACCTCGACTAGCTTCACGAGCCAAGTTTAAAATTTATATAGCTCGAATAAACATTTCTATCTTACTTATACAAGTTAATGTAAGTTTTATTAAGAATATAAATCTAAAATGCATCATGTTATCATTATTTCGTATTATATGTTTTCATCTAGCGTTAGCATATCATATTATCTATTTTTAAAATATTTTCAAGCATTATTTTATCAAGTATATCAAATGTATCAATTAATTAACATAGTCAAATGATAACAAGTAAATATCAAATTCACTTTATAAATATCTGATTATTTGTAAATATATATATACTATGGCTTATGTAACTATGTGCCTTTTATTATCTGGTATATATTAGGTATCATTAAACGAGTGTTAAACCATATGTAAAGTCTAAAAGTATACAATTATTAGAAAACTAGACGAGTATTCGTGCATAGCAATTGAATTTATAGCGACAGATAGCTGTAGTGATAAAAGAAAGTCTATATGAGTTATAAACGAAAAGTAAAAAAAGTTTGAGAATTTGAAGATTAAACACTATTTAAACTAAATAAAATTATAGTTTCTATATGTATTTTTCTTAATTTTCCACATTGAAAAATAGAGTGTAAATCATCTAGGTAAGAGTATAGGAATACATGTAGCCATATATTTTTCATGATGTAATCATTTTACTAATGTTGTGTGTATATCAAGTACTCCCTTCGTCCCTAAATAAGTGTCCACTATTAACTTTCGAAGTCATTCTTCTTCAACTTTGACCTTAAATTATTTTGTTTGTGTTATATAATACTTGATGAAAATCATATCCATGAAAATACATTGAAAACTCAATCCATTTATATATTTTGCATCATGTATTATATAACACAATCAAAATAATTTAAGGTCAAAGATGAAGATGAAAGACTTCAAAAGTCAATAGTGAACACTTATTTAGGGACGAGGAAGTAGTAAAAAGTGTAGAATATGCTTGTCCCGCATCGAATGAATGAAGGAAAAATAAGAGATGAAAGCTACTATATAAACAATAGTTTATGCAAGAGCGGAAAAGAAAACCAAAATCAAAAGCATGAGACTCTGGTATCCGAAGGATTTTGGCTTTAAACTAACAACCTTTTCATATGTCGACCATGCCGGATGTCTTGAAACTCGCAAAAGCACTTCTGGAGGAATACAATTCCTATGTGATAAGTTAGTCAGCTGAATGTCAAGGAAGCATGACTGCACTGCAATGTCATCAACAGAAGCCGAGTACGTGGCGTTATCTACAAGTTATGCTCAAGTAATGTGGATGAGGACACATCTTAAGGATTATGGCTTTAACTACAATAAAATACCGTTGTATTGTGACTCTCAGTCGGCCATAGCAATCTCATGCAACCCCGTGCAACACTCCCGTACCAAGCACATCCATACTTGATATCACTTTATCAATTAACAGGTTGAAAACGGTATAATTGAATTGTACTTTGTCAAAACTGAATACCAATTAGCTGATATGTTTACTAAAGCCTTACCCAAAGATAGGTTTCAGTATCTTGTTAGACGAATTGGTATGAGATGTTTGACTCCAGCAGAACTGGAGGTTCTGGCAAATGAATCTTCTTGATATGTTCTTCAAACATTGACTTGTAAATATTTTTTGAGAAAAACAAAATACAAAAATATAAAACCTATAAAAACAATACAAAAATATAAAATTTCAAAAAAAATACAAAATCAGAAAAATAAAAAATTTCCAAAAAGAATCTTCTCGACATGTCTCTTGGAATCGATAACATTTACGTATCTAGAAATGTCGATTAATATTGACACGAGTGTGTAAATAAAGTTCAAGCAAGTGTTTCAAATGCTTTCAAAACATGTCATTTCTAATTTTCTTTATGACTTGCAATCGCTCTCAGATTGCAACTCGGACCCGAACGACAAAGGATAGTGTACGTTTAAGTGCGCTTATCTTTAGCGTTAGAAGAGAAGTCTTCCAACATGATGTATTTCAAAATGTTGAACACAATTTTTTAAGAAGTTCTCAATGACAATTCAAAATCTTTCAAAATTGTGTGTTCAACACTCTATCTCTCATAAAGTTTTACAAGACAATTCTTCTACATTTGGTGTCATTTTCAAAATGAGTCAATGTTTAAGGGGGAGTTTTTCGAAAAACAAAGTTTTAATGATTTTGGATACATCATCTCACGACAATTCTTATGTATTCAAAACATTATTAAAAATCTCTTACTAACAAATCAGTAATAATAATGACTACTCAATAGATTGTATGTTATACGATGATTAAGTGTTTGAGCACAATTTTTCCAGAATTCTTCAATGACAATTCATAATCTTTTAAAATTGTGTGCTCAACACTGCCTATCCCTTAATTTTATATTCATTTTACAACTTGGTATCATTTTTTTGGTGTCAAACATATGTAAAATTAAGAGGGAACAAGAAGAAAAGTTCCACATAATTCATGCTGAAACATTTTCTACCTACATAACTTTCATGACAAATTTTAATCATATGGTATTTCAAAGACTAAGAGAATTAATATTTAAAATAGGAGGAGAAATGTAATTAAAATGTGATCTTGAAAATAATAAGTGATATAAATGACTCAAAGTGCTTTATAATCTTCGGAAAGGTTTTATGGTTACGATCTTATAGCCAATAACATCTTAATTCACGACGATTCTGAAGTCATAAGGTGGTTAGGTTAGGTACCAGTCCTATGATACAACCAGAACGGGAGGGATCTACCCAAGGACACCCCATAGTTAGAAATAGCAGTCCTTAGGTATGATTGGAGATGAATGAGAACGGGAATAATGCCGACTAAGATTGAGCTAACACTGGAACAATCACAACAAGGTGTTATTAATGACGTCTTGGTAAACATTGAAGGGTTTGAAGAATTAAAAAGAAATGTATGGGTAAAGGGTGAAAACAAAGAAACCCTCCACATACTTTAGGCAGAAACTGGGTCAATACATAATCTATCAAATTTACAAAGATGAATTCTGGTATTGAAGATAAGACATCATGGACCCAGTGATGCAATGCACAACCTTTCTCAGCCATTCAAGTTTCTCTCAAAAGATACTCGTCTTATTTTTCACGGAGATAAACACGAGTTCTATTGACTTTCTCACTCCGAGTTAGTTGATATTGAATAGGTGGCAGTCTGCTCCAGCCTCCGATTACTAAAACCAAAACGCATTAATCGAGTCTAGAGCCAAGAGATCAATCTATAAATCTCATTAGGACACATTCCATGACAAACACTTATTGAACACCAATAAGTTCACAAGCTATTAACAAGAGTCCTACGCATTATCCTTGTGATTCTGCCAGAACATTCAGAGTGATGCTCAGAACATTCAGAGTGATGCTCTTTAGTATTCATAGTGACGAATAGAAATCCTTCCAGAGTCAACCTCAAACAGCTTTGCGGTAAGTGACTAGTGAGATTCTATATGAATCAAGCTTGTGTCAACTGGATATCGATTTTGGTCTAGTAAATGAATTGACGACTCAATCAGAAAGATAGTAACTATCTGATTCACTCTTACCGTGTTGTCTGCTTTGAGACGTTCCGGTAATGAGAACAAGCAAGCATGGTAAATCTAATACATCTGTGTTAGAAGATCCTACGCTTTAAGCTGGAAACCCTATCAAGGAGATTCTTTGAATCTACCTTATCACAGGTACAATATTTATAGTGTAAAATGGTCCTATGCAACCGAAGGTTAATCTAACCAAATCCAGACGAATGACAAAGCCATATTCATCCACACGCTTTATTGCTAACTGTTTTATTTTAGGATACATAAAGATGGAGATGGTGATGCCTTAATCCAACTGAAGTCGGATTCATTACCACATGCTCATACTCAAACTATAAAGACATACTATAAGCATCGAGATTCAAGAATCATGAAAGCTCAAGAATTAAAGACAAAGACTTCCGCATAAACTCTGATATACAAGATCTTCCTTCAAAAGATATCAAGTCTATCAAGGGAGATTGTTAGCAAACTTTCAAGATGATTCAAAGTATGAGCATGTTGGTCAAGACACAAGATCGCAAGGCGGCAAAGATGATCAAGACAGAAGGATAAAGATTTAAAGATCTCGGATGAAAAGACAAAGTCAAAAGACAATGACAAAGGCTAAAGATTAAAGATCACAAAGCATGAAGCAACAAGCCTACAACAAGATAAAGACCAAGACAAAGACAAGAGCTTAACGACATAATCAATCTCATTGATCTCACGAAGGAGTGTCACAATGAACTCACTTCGGGGGAGATTGTTAGCCTCAAAATATAGAGTCGAACAATGAAAGTTCGTTCATTAATTATATTAGGTCTTGGTCATTTATATGTTAAACGTTAAATAGGCTAGATGGGTAAACGGGCTCTTAAATGTAATCTAACTAGTCACGTGTATCGAGCGAAAGCCCAAGTAATCCCGAGCTCGGCCCGTTGAATTACTAAAGGCATGAAAGCCTTTTAGTTTTGATACATATACACCTCCTCAAGAAAAGTGAGGGGGTTGGTCATTTGTAACTTTCACATTTGCAAGTAAACTTCCCAATTCTCTCTAGTTTCCCTCTCTACTTTCTCTCTCTTATTTCTCTCTCTACAAATCTTCTCATCTCCTAACCTATTTTCTTGTTCTTAATATGAAGTGAAGTGATTTCTTTGGATTTATACAAGATGTTTCAGGCTTTGAATCTTCTTGCATAAGCTTATTGGAGTCTAAGTATTATCTATTTGAGCTTATTTGAGCCTTAAGTTTTCTCAACTAGCTTAAATTTAGGGCTGCAGGTTGCTTATTCTTCTTTCAAAATCCAAAAACTTAGTATTAAAGTTAATAGCTTAATTCAGGTAGTCATAACTAGTTCAATATTAGTTTAAAATTCTTAATTATTGTTTTTATAACTAGCTTATAGTAGTGTCTTTATCAATTTTGAGCTTTTAGGTTCTAGCTTTTTGATTTGCTAGCTGAAAAATTAGCCTAAAAGTGCCTCATTAGTCTATTTAGTTAAACTTTTTAGCAAAGCTGCTTATTTGCTTATTAGAGTTTTACATCTTATTTTGTTAGTTAAAACCTGTTCAAATTTGCTTATCAAGTCTAAGTAGCTACATGATTTTAGCTTATTTACTTTTTATTTGCTTTTCAAGTCCAAAAAGATCAAACAGTTTGCTAAGTGTCTTTAAGTCTAAATTAGTTAAATTGTTATTTTTATCTGCTTATTTCTGGCTTATTTCTTAGTTTAACAAAAAGTTCCTTCACAAAAGTTGCTTATTTTCTTGTGCTTTTTAGGTTTTAGCAAAAAGTTTTCAAAAATAAAAAAAGAAAATTAAAAAGGATAGGTCCAGGTTCGAACCTGAGACCTCTCCCTTAACACACACACACGTATTCATCACCACCTCCCACTACCAACATGCCCTTGGGTCTTTTC
>BQNB010183090.1:0-12435 GCA_026074375.1 Tanacetum coccineum | reverse complement strand
ATACTAAACTTTGATTTTTATTAATCTGCTAATATGATTACAGATTACTAACTATGAGATATGATTGTATGAGATGAGATATATATATTTTTCTTTCTCTAACTATGCCGTGAGGGTTCCTTTTATAAACCAAGGATAAACCCTAACAGGCTTACAAAACGCATAAAAGATAATACATATCTTTTCCTATAATATCTCATACATATCTCTTAAACGGTACTAACTATTTTCTACTAACGGTACTAACTATCTGATCAGTACTTAACACTTTGTACTGTCAGAACTAACTATAACTATTGGTACTAAGTATTATCACTAACGGTATCAAGTCAGTGAATGAATAATTCCCAACATTAAGACTTTGGATTCCCTTCTAAGTCTATTAAACAAGGTTACTAAAATCTTGAACAGGTTTGCCATTATGGTGAAAAATGCATCAGGGGCTATAACCAATGATGTTCCTTCAGCAGGCCAAGCAACTGCTTCACCTGCTAAGGGGGAGAAGAACACCAATCCAGCTACAACGGATGCTGAACCAAACCTGCACGATGAACTTGTTGATCTCTTGGACATACATGTTGTGACACAATACTATAACAAGAAGTTACTTTATGATAAATACTATGACAAGATGCTGAAAAGAAGAAAAAGTTCCAAGATCACAAACTATGATGTTCTCACACAAAAGGGCCCTATATCACTGAAAGTACATAGGGAAGATGGGACAAGTGAAGTCATTTTAAATGTCAAAGTCAGTGACCTACATCTGGCTGAATGAAGAGAGGTAGTACAAACTTGTCCTGATAGAAAAGAAAATAGATGGAAAACCATCTATGGTTAAATAAAGACAAGAATGGAATATCTTGATCAAACTAAAAAAGAACTAAAGATTGACTTCAACAAACCCCTCAAAGAATAAGATCCTCTGAATAAGCTAAATGATTTAGCTAACAAGAAAAAGGAAAAGAACTAGTGACTAACTGACTACTCTAGATCAACAAAGAAACACAAGTCATCAGTTCAGCATGAAGAAGAGGTTCATTGAGCAACAAGAACATTAAATGTTATAATCTTTTGTATTGACTTTATCTTTAGTAATTGTAATATAATGAAAGTTAATAGAAGTGGTTCTCAATTTATGTTGTTCAATTGATATAAGTTGTGTAAGAAGAAGTTATTTTGCTCACTTACAACTGATTTTAACTTAGGCTATTTGTATATTCAAATAGGGGGAGGTTGTTGGGTTTAGTTCTTAAGCCCTTCAGTCTTTCATTATATTTAAACATAAAATCACCTAAGTGTTACTCAAGCTTAAGTCTTTCAGTTTGAGTCGCTAAAGTATCTTCAGCTTTAGCTCTTCAGGTCCTTTCATCCTTCCATGTTCCTATACTAATTTTTGGCTATATGATTATGATTCCTTAATTCTGTTGACAAATACTATAACACCCCCAAAATGGGTCGCAGCGGAATATGGGTTTGGGGGTGGTACTTCATAGCTCAACAACACAAGATATATAAGAACAACCTTAAAAAGTGTCAATTAAAACCGATACATTGGATTTAGCAAATTGTTGTTAAAAAAGCCCGAAGCTTTACTTGTTCATTGTTAAATTATACAAAGATTCTAGTTCATAACAAATGTTTCTCCAAAATATAATGCAACTAAATCTTTAATGCAAATGACTTCCAAAATAACGACCACCAATGTATCTCTTGTCTTGTACCTCATTGACCTCCTAAGAAAACATGCTTTAAAATGTCAACAATAATGTTGGTGAATTCATAGGTTTGTAAATTATATAAGTGTAGGACCGCAAGATCTCCCCCGTGATAATACATCAAATGTAAACATCACAAAAATGTAATTACGTTTCCCTAAGCTCATGACACTGAATCTCGACATATATAAATTGCCTACATTGCCTTTGATGATGTTCTAACCCAGAACATCCCAAATCTGACATAGTATACGTTCGTTCCCGGTGATAGCTAATCACCCGAACGGGGGCGTCACCCCCAAATAGATCTATTTATAACATTCGCGCTCACAACAGTAATTGACAGTTCATGATAATGGGCTCAGAGGGTTATCGCTACTTAGGCAAACACGTAATCGTAAATGTGAAATGTCCACTTGCGTCCAATTGTAAAACATGCATATGTTTCTCACCCCAAAACTTGTAAATCATTAAAATGTAAAACGTGGGGCTATGAACTCACCTCGAGTGAATGATAACAAATATATCACAGAAAATGCGTCACGATAATGATCGAATGCAACCTAATCCAATATAGGTCGTATAAGTACTAAGCACTTTGAATAACTACTACCATATACAATTCTATATAGCTACATCACCATCTAATTGCGTTTGTGAAATCGTATTTATAAAGTTAAAACGTTTATAAATATTTCATTAGTAAAAACGACGTAACTTTATCGTTTTAAGCCCGTTTCTTACGTTTCTTATGTCCACGCTTTCGTATTAAGACGAGTTATCAAAATATTACATTTTTATATTTTTAGTCCCCTGATGAACAGTGGTTTTTACTGTTCATGACAGTTTATAAATTTATTTTTATAGATTTAGTTATCGTAAAACCCGTAAATGTCGTATCTTATTCGTTTTAGCTCCGTTTTTAGTGATTCTTTCGAGCACGTCTTTGTTATTAAAAGTTCTATCATATTAATGATGTTTTCAAAATGTTCATGTCTGAGATGAACAGTAACTTTTATAAAAGTATTTATTATCGTAAACTCGCGAAATTCATAACTCCTTCGTTATTGATCTAAAAATTTCGATTCTTATTGTTTTGGAATCCTAAAAATATGTGATTTTTATGAAAAATAACCAACCATTTATCTCAGATCTGAAAATCAAATAGTTTTTATAAAATTTCTTTTATAAAGGCGTTTATTATCGTATAACTTGTAAATTACGTATCTCCTTCGTTATAAATCGGTTTTTCGAGTTTCTTACCTTTTTGGAATCCTCATGACATGTAGTATTTTATAAAAATATAAAATAAATATGTTATTTTCGAATTTCAAACAGACCACTTTGATATTTTTGCTAAATATATGTTTGAACTTGTTTTTGTAACTTTTTAGTTTAACCACTTTGTTATAAGTCCATTACAACACTCATTATCACATGTATTACATTCCTAGGGTCCTTAAGTCCATCATTGTCCAAAGTTTGTCCAAGAATCACAAGGTCCATGAGTTTACATACCTATTTGTCCATAACTTTATATATGTATACTTTTTAAGTAACTTGTTTATATATACTTTTTATATATAAACCACTTATGTACAAGACTTATATATCCATTATAACATGATATCAACATTCATATAACATATGACAAAGTTTACCAAAACATAAACAAGTGTAAAAATCCATTTTTACAAGTAAATAAGTCCTTAGATGGTGATTAACTATATAAACATTATATACACATAAAATCATGAATGTAAAGAGATTTAGGTTTTTAGGTAACCTTAATATGAAGTATGATGATGAACAATATGATCTAAACCCTAGTTTAGATCACAAACTCTTGCTTACAACACTTGAAAACCCTAATTTCAAGTGAAACCCTAATCTTGAATCATGCTTGCTTAACTCTTGTAAACCTTAAAGCAAACCTTCAAACCTTCTTGGTATATCTTAGATATGTTGTAAGAATACTTGGAAATGTTGCAAATAAAATTTGTATGGATTGTTTGTGTGGATCTTTTTGAGCCGTGAGCTAGGTAGTGAAAAGAGAGAGTGTTTTGTTTAGTTTTCACCAAGGAAATGTGTTATGTATGTGTTATCTCACTAGTTTAGGCATTATATACCATAGGACTAGTCAAGGGACACTTAGAGGGTTTTAAGGAAAGTCTTGGTCAAGTAAACATGAAAGTCTTGCAAATAATATCTAAATGTTCCTAAAAGTAGAGATCATCCCATGAAATCTAGGGAAAGTGTTTTGTAAGCTAATATCTTGTATGCTCACTTGTATATCCGGCCATATAGGCTTATTTGTGATGTTATTTTGTAAATTTTGGGTATTGGGTATAATTGTGGGTATTTGTTGAAGCGTAGAAAAGTTTTGGTGGTTCCGGGAATGCCTAAACGCATTTTATCGCGAAACGTAATCACTTTACGTAACAAATAAAAATAAAATGAACAAAGTTAATAATTATACTCAAAATAATTACTTAACACTTGCTTGATGTAAACATTTAATTGTTTGATGCCCGTTTACATTGAATGATAATTTTTAGCTTACGCGATTTAACTTAACGATTACGATTTAAAAGCACACGCGTACAATACTAAAAATAAATTATGAATTTCTTGACGTCATAAATGACCCTAAAACACGAGGTGTTATAGAAGGAGCTTCAGTTCAGCTTGGTTAACAATTCCAAGCTGAACGTTGTCTATCTCCTTAACAGAAGATTGAAATGTTTGTTTCACTTCAAGAAGGTTTACATGGCGGGAAAAAGATTGCTTTATGTCAAAATGAATAAAGCAATCTCCTTGGGAAAAGGTGCTTCTAAAGTTGACATAGAAGTACAACAACTTTCCTTAAAGGACTGTACCTGGTACTTTAGAGCACGTCTGCATTAAATGGTATCTCAACCACCCATTGGATGCATGAAACACGTACTAGGTTAACTTGTAAACCCTAATCCATTTGCCTATAAAAGGAAAGGGATTTCCAGAGTAAATGTCATCTCTTCTAATTAATGTGAAACACATTGAAGAGTTCATTTATCTCTCAAACAAACTGAATAGAAACTGTTGAAGCTGAAGCTTCAGTTCTAGTCGAATAGTTTGTTTTCTTATTTCTCATAACTTTGGTTAGATAATAAGCTCGAAGGAGATAACACCCCAATTTTCATTCAACCACCTTGCTATTCCGCAAGCAAGGTGTGCCATAGATTCTTTATTTGATTCTAATAAGAACCTATACGTTGAAAAGTACTTATGTGTGTTTTAAACTTGTTCTTTATATTCTTCATATATATTTGTTTAAAACTTACTTTGTTTCCATGGAATGTGATTAGTTTAACTTTATAAACCTTATATCAGATTCCAAGGGACCAACACATTCCAATACCCTGTTGGAATAGCTAAAAATATGCTCGTTGAAGTTGGTAAATTCACTTTTCTTGTGGATTTCGTTATTCTCAAAATGGAAGAAGACAGTAAAGTTCCTCTAATCTTTAGGAGACCTTTCCTCCATACTGCCCATGCAGTGATTCGATTAAAACAGAAACAACTTAATTTTGGAGTTGGAACTGAACGAATGATTTTTCACATCGATTCTGCAATGAAACACTCATATTCAAATGATGACACATGTTTCAGTATTGACGTTATTGATTAAATCTTAGAAGAAGATTTCGATGCTCTTCTCGATAAAGGGAGTAAAATATTTCACTCCATTGAAGGAACCATCTTTGAAGAAAAACTCTTTGCTGAATTCAATGAATTCATGGCAATGACCGCCGATGAAAACTCTGAATCAGAATCCGACAACGAAGAACCGCCATTCGAAAAAATCACCTTTAACACCGACCATAAAATCAAGACATCTCTTGAAGAACCTCCTTTAAATCTTGAACTCAAACCTCCTGATAACTTGGAATATGTATTTTTGGAAGAACCCTCTTTTCTTCCTGTAATAATATCATCCCAGCTTTCTGAGCAAAATAAAAATAAGCTGATCTCTGTTTTAAAAAGACACAAGCAAGCCTTTGCTTGGAAAATAACAGATATTCCTGGAATCTGTCCGTCTTTTTGTAAAGATAAAATTCAACTCCAGGAAGACAAAAAGCCAGTTGTTTAAAAACAAAGATGATTAAATTCGAATATACAAGAAGTTGTTAAAAAGGAAATCATTAAACTTCTTGACACTGGTATTATATATCCAATCGCTGAGAGCCCTTGGTATGTCTCATCACTATGACCTTAAGAAGGTGTGGTAACCGCATTAGTACCAATGAAAAGAGATGTAAAACAGTTAGGAGTGTGTTTACGCAGAACGATGCTAGGGGTTCATTTTAGTTACACTTTTTCGGGGTCATTCTTAACGCCCTAAACGTTGGTGTTTGCCATTTTGATGCCAAATGTAGGGTAGTGTAGTAATTCGCTTGGTGTGGGTATAGCAATTTGGAAGGCATTGGAGGAAATACAGTGACTTAGGCTCATTTGGAGAAGAAACGGACCAAGATCTATAAACCAACCACCAAGACTTCAAGATTTAAAGTCTCAGTGGCCTGAGACGCAGTTACCATGTATAGCACAGTCGCCGTCACACGTCATCTTGTGACGGTGTTAACATCTCTTAGAGGCGTTCAGCCCGCACTGACTCACTTTGATCAAGATGATTCTACTTTATGATGGCGTCTCGATTAAAAATGCGCGCCATCAAAAGATATTTATTATAAATTCTAAATCTCAAAATTAGCGGTTTTGTTGTGTGTAAATTTAGGAGTACAAGGCGGGACGAACCTCTAGTTCGATTTATTTTATGTTTGACCGCTTATCAGGACGATTTTAGGGCTTCAAAACCTATGGCAATTCTCCTTTAATCATGTAGATTTTAGAAATCTAGTAAGACTTTCTTAATCATTCAATATGTTATTGTTGTTTGATTCTTAATTGTTCTTGCTTTATCATTAACAGCTTGGCTAAACTCTTATTGTATTCTTTATGTTTGTAGAAACCTAGAATGTAGATCATAGTGGTGTTGCTTCTTGTGATGAATATGCATGTTAGGATTTAGAAAACCGGCTTTTGTCTATATCGGATGTTGTATGTTAGGCAAACATGATTGTGTAGAAGGGATACCAATCGGGTAGCAGTCTTCATACCACCTTGCCCCTTATTTGGTTGATCCAGCTATTTAATATATTGTATATGGATTTAGATATACTCTTAGGGGCCGGGGGTAATAGTCTTCATATACTCTTACTTTGTGTTTTGTCCTCAACGGATATTAAATAGACGGATGGGTATTCGTGTATTCCGTTCATGACTTTGGAAATAAAATTACATGATCATCACAAGTGTGACAACGCAACACAACAATAGAGAAGCAATTATGGAGTGAGACATACATTGATAAAATGAATAAATCTTTTTATTATATTGTTAATCACCATTAGTGATCGTTTATTATTAGTTCTATAGCTAAAACCAACCAAACTCTCACACATATGATTTATTAACTGCATTTCTATAAAAATATAAAAAATAAAAAAATAATCTTCTCTCAACCCTAGACTTCTGTTAGACCAGGTTGATCAAGCCTTCCCAACCTATTCTCTAGAGAACGTGTAGAGACAACCCACCGTAGTCTGTGTAGTAATATAAGCAGAACTGGCTAGAGCGGGTTAGGTACTCTCTGCCGTGGGAGTTGAAATCTTCGCTTTGGTTGGAAGTGCCTGCTTACTCGAACGACCGTCAGCATGTTGTAGGGCACCGCGGCCTGGGGAGTAGTTAGGTGTGTTGAACCAGTAGTGTGTAACTATAGTTCTACTTGCTTGCATCTTTTCAA
This sequence comes from Tanacetum coccineum, assembly GCA_026074375.1. NCBI lineage: Eukaryota > Viridiplantae > Streptophyta > Magnoliopsida > Asterales > Asteraceae > Tanacetum > Tanacetum coccineum. Next base: position 4,872 of record BQNB010183090.1, on the reverse strand, counting down.
GTGGAGACTTTAATTTCTGCATATTATTTTTTGTAGTCGATCTTTTCTTTGTGTTTATTAGTTTCCATAAGCCCATTCTCGTTCAACCTCCATGCAAGTATAACGTTAATAATGTTAACCAAACCCTTCGACGAACTTGAAAGATAATTCCGAAGGCTTAAAAGAGCCGCCTAGCATCTACAGCAGAACTAATCTTTTGCTATAGCCGGAAGAAACCTCTTTGATGCTGAAGCATCCTCCTCCAACAACACTGGAGCCAAACCACCAATACCTCCCAAAACCCTACATGAATATTCTCACCCTAATCCCTCCGGTTTCCAAAACCCAATCACCTTTCCAACCGAACAAACACGAAGAATCGTCGACTCAAGCGACATCTGGTTAATTCAAAAAACATGCACATTCCAAGGATTAAGAAATAAGGACCCCCTCCGTCATGTTAAGAACTACTTAAGTATCGTCGATAACATACAAGCTGACAGAGCCATAAGGGATACATCTAGGCTACGCTTCTTCCATTTCTCCCTCAAAGGAAAAGCATCAGAATGGCTTGACAGAATACCCCCCACTCAAATCACGACATGGGATCAGCTCGTATCACGATTCCTTGACCACTTCTTTCCGGTAGGACGTACCTCGTCCCTAAGAGATTTAATCCTCTGATTCAAACAAGGGGATGACGAACCCATCAAAAGCGCTTGGATCCATTTTCGAGGACTTAATTAAACAGGTTCCCCATCACGGGATACAGAAATGGTTTCGGGTACAAATTTTTCACGACAACATATCTCAGGATAACCGTAGGAAACTCGATCAATTCGCTTAATTTTGCTACAACTCTCTCACCGAAGAAGAGGGGTGGAATCGAATTGAAGAATATGTCCAATACCAAAACGATTTGTGGGACGATATGTCACCACTCATGAACATTTCTTCCATTTCGGAAGCAATGCAACCTATATTCAGGGGACGTCTAAAAAGGGCTTGCAACCAAATTTCCTACCTCGAAACACCTACTCGAGAAGTTGGGTTGAAAAACCCTACCTAATTTGCGACTACTGCGGAGGATCCCACGAGGTTAATGAATGCAAGAAGACCAACCTGACCGAGCAGGTATGCTTGTTCGGGGGAGACATCTACGATGACCCCTCCCTTCTGAGGTTTTATCAGAACGATGATACCCCACCATGGGGGAACATCAAACGTAAAGAAAAAGGAGAGGATGGCCCCAAATGGATTGTTAGAAATAAGTTTGAAGATGATCTCGCCAACTTTATGCTCGAGAAGAAGTCCCACGCGAAAGGGATAGGAAATATGCTTGACCAGCACCGTAATGAATTGCATGAACAATTCTCCCAAATCCTCTCCACGACCAAGGAAAGCAAAACTCCTGAATCTGAAGCACCAACTTTTGCCATAACAACCAAATCATGAGTTAGCACCTAAGACCCTCCTTTCCCAGCTTCACCACGACCAACTTATGACAACCTCACTGAGGGGGAAATCGAAAAAGAAAGGCCTGAGAACGAAGAACCAAGCATTGTACAAGAACCCATCCCTCGACCATCTATCTTTTACCAACCTTCCAAGTCATCCAATCTGCCCTTTCCGTCCAGATTAAAGAAGCAAAAAAAGGATGACGAGGATGAGTGGCTTCTGTCAATCTTTAAGCAAATTCACATCAATCTGCCATTCCTTGAAGCCATGATTCACATGCCAAAGGGAGCTAAGGTTTTGAAAGATCTCCTTTTACATAAGGAGAAACTTGAAAAGGCAGCCTCCTCAGTCAAACTGAGTGAGGAGTGTTCTGTTATTAACCAAAGGAGTCTGCCCCAAAAAGAAGGGGATCCAGGAAGCTTCACACTACCATGTCTTATCGGACCCCTAGCAGTCAAGAACGCCCTTGCTGATTTAGGAGCAAGCATAAATCTCATGCCACACTCTCTTTTCCGACGATTAGGAATTTATAAGCTTAAACCAACCAAAATGAGTATTCAACTAGCCGATCGATCTATCAAATACCCCCATCGAGGTCTGCGAGAATCTATTGGTGAAAATAAGCAAATTCATCTTCCCAATTGACTTCGTGGTTCTTATAATTCTAGATATGCTCGAGGATATCAGAGTGCCCTTGATCCTCGGAAGACCATTTTTATCTATCGCCTGTGCTAAGATTGATGTTTACAAAAGAAAAATTACTTTAAGGGTCAAGGAAGAAAGGATTATTTTCACAAGTGTTAAACCTGCTAGCAGTTTAATTAAGACGGTCTACATGCTAAGTTTTAGAGAAAGAATGGAACTTGATTTAGAAGCTAGGCTTATAGGAGAGACTTTGGTGTTAAATAGATCATTAGACACTTTCTTTGAGGATTACATAGAACTAAATTATCTAAATGAACCATTTGAGCTCAGGAGAAATCAAGGTGATGATTTAATGCCCACCATTGAGAAAGGTGAGGTAATTGAGGAATTTAGAACTAAGGATGATGAACTTGATGTTGGAATTAATGATTACCCTAGTTACTGCGACTATGATAAGAAGATCCATATAGATTGTGCTCACAACTTAAAGTTTTTGCATGATAGGATTTGAATTTACACACGCTAACTTTTTCCCATTATTGTATGCCAATGTGATGTCCAAAAAGTTTCATAATTCTATAATGAAAGAAAAGATGGTGTACAAAGGGAATAATGTTATAGGAGCTTTAATGAATGTGCCTATTTTTATTAGAAACTTTTCTGTTGTGACAATTTTTTGCAGTTTTAGAAAATATAGATGCTTATCGTGATGAAGGAATGGGCGATGTTATTTTTGGCGAACCATTTTTGAGAGAAGTTAGGATTAATGCAAAACGGTTTGATGGAATGATTACCATTTACAATGATAATGATGAAGTAACTTACCAAATGGTGCGATCACATCCAAGGTTTAAATACCACACTAATGAGCAATGCAACAACATTCCACCATTACTGAAGGTAAGTGAAGAGGATAAGATGAATGGAATCTCGCATTCGTACCAAAAGTTAAAGGGGTTCTACAAAGGAGTATTGAACTTAGGACCCGATTACATTCGAGATGCGAAGATGGAAGAATGGCTCACACGCGGGCACATTAGCGTGCATGAGATGGAATGAATGAAGAGAAGCTGAAGAAAATTCTAACTTAAAGACTTCACTGTAAACAAAAGTGCTTCCCGGGAGACAACCCGGAATGTTATTTAATTTTATCGAGTCTGTCTTCCCAGACATCAATACGGCGTATCCGCTCCATACCATACGGCGTATTGATTGTCTGGACGTTATCAGTCTTTATTTTTTATGCACTTTAAAAACATTATTGTTAGTTCTGTCAATACGGCGTATTCATGCACATGATACGGCGTATTCAACAGACTGACCCGTATTTAGATACTTTTTATAGGTTTCTCAATACGGCGTATTCCAGTTTATGGATACGGCGTATCGATCTCCTGTACAATTTTGTTTAGATTAGTTTAAATTAACCGTAGGTACCAAGATAGGAATACACATTTTTCCTATATTTTATACAGGACCTCGTAAAAGAAATATTGATGAATATTGGTGGAGAATTTACAAATTTGGATATCTTGAAGTGTTGGAGTCTTGAAACTTCAAGGCGGCTGTTCAACACAATCTTGCTCAATAACTCAACATGGAGAATATACTGAGCAAATATCAGGGGAGTTTCTCATTCTAATTTTTTTAATTCCCGTATTTAATGTTTTATATATACAACGAGGACGTTGTATAATTCAAGTGGGGGGTGGAATTAGAATGTTTACTTGTCCTAATTTTCACACTAAAATGCTTAAATTATGCTCAAATTTAAAAAAAATTCAAGAATACTTTTGTGAAATTACTTAATACATAACCCGCACACAATAACCCTTGTTAAATATTGTGAGGATTTAACCTTTATATGTTTCCCCAAATATTTACCCAACATTCCACAAAAAAGAATTGTGCCGTGATGTTGTAGACTTTTAGAACTTGACTTGGTATATGTTATTCGAGACCTGCAATAAGTACTATGGATTTAGATGGAGTAACTTGTTTAAATTGGTAAATTTTAGGATTACACCCAAATCGCCTTTACATGTTGCTTATTAACTAACTACACTGGTTAGTTAACCCCCGTATAAACCCTTTGTTTACTCTCACTTTAAGAGTAAGATACCCCTAGAACAACCCGTAGAGCCAATCCTTTAGGAACTACACCAATTATTTGTTTCGTTACACCTTTACACCTTAGCCTACCCTGTTAGATTAAGTTTATTTTACAGTTGCTAGTTGCTTAAAGTGTAAAGTTTGTATTTCCCGAGTCTTGTGTCAAAATTTTCTATCTTTGGTACGGTTGGAAGAATTTGCACATCACAAATGGGAATGTATATTATAGTCAAAACTCATGTATTTTTACTACCAACGCAATTAATGGTATGTCCGAAGAATGAAGAAATTATCGAAGGAATTATCCGGAATTATTGTGATCGTGAAGATGGTGAAACTATATCGAGTTTCGTAGTATAGTGTTAGCAAAAAAATTGGAAAATTAGAAAATCGCATCAAAAAAGAGAAGGAAAGTTTGAAGATAATCGTTTCGCAACTACCGAAGGAATTACACGAAGGATCGATTATTCGTTGATACAAATCGATGATGTAAAGTATTGTATAAAGTGGAAGATATCGCCACTTGCCTTGTAAAGTATGTAAAGTATGGGATGTGATTGGGAAGTTGAGCGTTACGGGAACGCCAACATAGGTTGTTGTTTTTGATCTATGATCAAGACGTTGTAAATAGTCGTGTCTTTATCATGGTAACGGTCGGGAAAAAAGTATCGAGCGACT
>BQNB010183089.1:0-12435 GCA_026074375.1 Tanacetum coccineum | reverse complement strand
ATGTGAATTTTGGATTCCCAAGGTATAATTTCTCAACCACGTGATTGATAGTCAAGGCATTCACGTGGATCCTGCCAAGATCGAATCGATAAAAGATTGGGCATCTCCTAAGACTCCAACGGAGATACGTTAATTTTTAGGTCTTGTCGGTTATTTTCGAAGATTCATCAAAGGATTCTCAAAAGTTGCTTAGCCAATGACCAAGCTCATGCAAAAGAAAGTCGCCTTTGAATTGGGTGACAAGCAAGAAGCAGCTTTTCAGACATTGAAGAATAAGTTATGTAGCGCACCTATCATAGCTCTCCCTCAAGGAGCTACGAACTTCACTGTTTATCGCGATGCATCGCATAAAGGACTAGGTGTGGTGTTGATGCAAAATGAGAAGGTGATTGCTTACGCATCATGACAGTTGAAGATTCATGAGAAAAATTATACTACTCATGATTTGGAACTTGGTTCAGTGGTGTTTGCTCCAAAGATTTGGAGACACTACATGTACGAAACCAAGCATACGGTGTTCACGAATCATAGGAGTTTACAACACATACTTGACCAAAAGGAGCTGAACATAAGGCAACGTCGTTGGTTAGAGTTGCTCAGTGATTACGATTGTGAAATCCGTTACCACCCGGGGAAAGCAAATGTTGTTGCTGATGCTTTGAGCAGAAAAGAGTGAATTAAACCATTAAGAGTCCGAGCCTTAGTGATGACTATTGGTTTGGATCTTCCCAAACAAATCTTGAATGCTCAGACCGAAGCACAAAAACCAGAGAATCTCGAGTACGAAGATGTATGTGGTATGATCAGGAAGGATATACCAAAGGAAAAGTTGGAACCCCGTACCGACGAAACTCTATGCCTAAATAGCAGGAGTTGTTTGCCATGTTATGGTAATTTACGGACTGTGATCATGCACGAGTCCCACAAATCAAAATACTCTATCCATTTGGGTTCTGACAAAATGTATCAAGACATGAAAGAGCTATATTGGTGGCCCAATATGAAAGCCGACATCGCCACCTATGTTAGCAAATGTTTGACATGTGCTAAGGTCAAGGCCGAACACCAAAGGCCATCGGGTTTGTTGGTACAACCCGAGATACCCTAATGGAAGTGGGATAAACATCATGATGGATTTTGTCACAAAGCTTCCTAAGTCGTCGCAAGGTTATGACACCATTTGGGTGATTGTTGATCGACTTACTAAGTCTGCAATCTTCACGCTGATGAGAGAAACTAATTATATAGAGAAATTGGCAAGAATGTACCTAAAGGAGGTAGTCACAAGGTATGGGATACCCGTCTCAATCATTTGTGATCATGACCCTAGGTTCGCATTAAATTTCTAGAGATCACTTTAGAAGACTTTGGGTACTAACTTGGATATGAATACTGCGTACCATCTACAAACCGATGGAAAAAGCAAGAGAACTATCTAAACTCTCGAGGATATGCTACGTGCTTGTGTGATCAACGTTGGAAATGGTTGGGTTAGACATTTGCCACTAGTTGAGTTTTCTTACAACAACAGTTATCATGCTAGCATCAAGGCTGCACCATTCGAGGCACTTTACGGACAGAAGTGTCATTCTCCTGTTTGTTGGGCCAAGGTTGGAGAAGTTCAACTCACCAGTCTAGAAATAGTTCAAGAGACAACCGAGAAGGTCATTCAGATCAAACAAAGAATGCAATCCGCTCGTGACCGACAAAAGAGTTACCCCGACTTAAAGCGTAAGAAGATGGAGTTCCAAATTGGGGATAGAGTGATGCTCAAAGTTTCACCTTGGAAAGGGGTCGTACGTTTTGGCAAATGGGGGAAGTTAAACCCTAGATATGTTGGACCATTCAAGGTACTGAAAAAGGTTGGATCTATTGTTTACAATCTTGAGCTTCCTCAAGATTTGAGCAGAGTTCACAATATATTTCATGTATCCAATCTGAAGAAATGTTATTCTGATTAACCATTAGCCGTTCCGTTGGAAGGACTCCATGTCGATGACAAGCTCCGTTTCGTGGAGGAACCTGTAGAGATCATGGATTGAGAGGTCAAACGGATGAAACAAAGTCGCATCCCAATTGTCAAGGTTTGATGGAACTCAAGGAGAGGTCCTGAGTTCACGTGGGAACGCGAAGATCAATTTCAAAATAAGTATCCGCATCTCTTCACTAAACCCGTACCTTCATCAAGTGTTGCATCTTGAGCCTTGAGGACAAGACTCTTCTAACGGGTGGAGACTATAACATTTCACATTTTCAGGTCATTTCCTGACGCAATTATTTTCATTATTTATTTTTAGGGTTTTTACACGTTCGCTTTTAATTATTATCTTATAGTTAAATCGCGTAAACAAAAAATCATCATTCAACATAAACGGACACCAAACAAATAAAAGTTTACGTCAAGCAAGTGTTATATGATTATTAAGAGTATAATTTATAACTTTTCATAATTTATTTTTATTGGTTACGTAAAACGCTTACGTTTCGCAATAAATTACATTCGGGCGTACCCGAAAGCACCTATACCCATCTATACTCAAATAAATACCCACTTTTATCCTCAATACCCAAAAATTAACTCATTTACTTATTAAAGTAAACCATAGGCCGGATATACATGGTATTGCACTTAAGGAACCATTTAAATCACAAGTATACATCCTAAACTCAACCAAGTACACATGGGTGTAAGTTTCTAGTAATTGGCTTGTCAATGTACTCCCTCCCCACTGACAACATGCGTCTCTCTCCACCTAGGGAGGAGGAGAGATCTTACAATGTGTACTTTAACCATACTACTCAAATAGGGTTAGTTTAAGGTTGTTAAACTTAACAATTCCTATATAAAGCAAGTATTATGTAAGAATACATACACATTCATCCATTAAGTAAATTTCACAAGCAAACTCTCTCCACTTCCATCTATAACCCATGGCTCGTTGTTGGATTTTTCCAGTATACAAGGCTCATTTTAGTGAGTAATAACATAAGGTTTACAAGGTGGGTTAGAGAGATTGGGTATTATTTTACAAGGGTTGTAATCAAGAAGTAAACTAGGGTTTTGTTTGTTGGGTTTGACCTTATTCTACATTCATCATACACTCATCTAAGGTTTATCTAAGACCCTAAACCTTTTCATTATGTTAATTTCATGTTTTATATAATTGGTGCAAGTTAAATCATCACCTTGGTTTATTGTTAGGAAGTATAAAAAAATACATGTACAAACCTACACGAATTGCTTTCTTTGTTACTAAGATATGTTTTAAATATCTTAATATGTTTAAAATAGAGATTTACAAGAAATGGATAGTTACATAATTATTTGACCAAGTTATGAATATTATTTAATATAAATTTAGATAAGTAAAATAAATATGGTTGGACAATTTTTTCATGACAATAGGACTTATTATTGGATGGACACTATGTAGAAGACCTAATTTATACACAATGGATGTAATTTATAAATTAGTGGACTTGTGGTAACTTTATTAAGTTTAAAAGTGTATAAAACAAGTTAATTAAACATTTAAATGTTACTGTTCATTCGAACCCTATAAAATTCATTTTTATATTTTATAAAAATAGTACATCTCATAACGATCGTAAGCATGTAAGAAACTTGAAAATCCGATAAATAACGAAGGAGTTATGATTTTTACGAGATAATGTGTATAAAAGTGTTTTTATAAAACTAAGTTATAAAACATATAAATTCAAACTTGAACAAAATGTTTTGTATTTTTCCTTAAAAGTACATATTTTGTAGATTTCAAAAATATAAGAAACTTGGAAAACCAATGTATAATGAACTAGTTATGGATTTTACATGTTTTAAGTAATTAAATATGTAAAAGTAACTTTATAAAAGTAATTTTATAAAAACTTGCTACTGTTCATAATAGTGGGCTGTTGAGAACTGTTTTTCTGGTAGAGTTTTTAATTTACAAGTACGGGACATAAGAATCACTAAAAACCAATTAAAACTAATAGAGATACAATTAAAAATACGGTTTTCAAATAATTAAAGTTATAAAGAAGTATTTTATAAACTTTCACTACTGTTAATGTTCTTAACAATAACAGTACTTACCCATATAAATAAATTTAAAATTTGATTGGACTTTTCAAATACGAATCCATACATATAAAAAACGTTAAAAACGGGATTAAAACGAGAAAGATATGACGTTTTTACTAAAAGTAATATTTAAAAATGTATCTACCCTTATAAATATTATTTTATCAAACAATTAAATTATTTATATTAATAAATTATATAAATAATACATCAAAGATTTTTTGGCGAATAAACAAACTGTTATAACAAATATACCATTTTTACAATTGCAATTAAAAGACATTTAGTTTTTACAAGTAAACAAATTAAATTGTTTAATTTGATAACTTAAACAAACACTTTTGGTGGGATGTAAGACAATAGAGGATTTTATATGTAGTATCGGTTATTCAAAGTACATGGTAACATAACAACGACTATCAGTACTTAGGTTGCATTCGGACTATCCGTGACGTTTTCATTTCACTTGATTCCTATACTCCATTTTATTCACTAAGGTGTAGTTCATAGCCCCATGATTACTATATCTATGATTATAACTTTTGGGGTGAGAGACATGCTTGTTTTAGATTGGATGCCAGTGTATCATTTATCATGATTACTGTTTGCCTAAGTAGCGAAACCCACTGTTCCATTATATCTATGACTTGTCAATTACTTTGTGTGAGCGCGAATGTTATAAATAGATCTATTTGGGATTGACATCCCTATCCGGGTGAGTAGCTCTCACTGGTGTCACGGAGTGAACCAACGGATGTATACCATGTCGGATTTGGGATGTTTCGGGTTAAACATCATCACGGGCCGAATGTGCAATAATTTATATTTGCATTCATACATGTCGAGCTTCAGTGTCATGAACTTAGGGAAACGTATTTGTGATGGGTGTACAGGTTGCATAATCACGGGGAAATCTTGCGGTCCTACATTATATTTACATAAACCTATGAATTCACCAACTTTATGTTGACGTTTTAAAGCATGTTTTCTCAGGTCTATGAGGTACAAGAGCAAAGAGATACATTGGTGGTCAATCATTTTGGAGTCATTGCATAAAGATTTAGAGGCATTACATTTTGGGGATATTTGTTATGATCTAAAAACTTTACATTTTCAAGGGTGAACAAGTTAAGCCGTTGAGCTTTTGTAACAACATTTATTAAATCCAATGTATCATTTTCAAACGACTCTTTTTGAGGTCGTTCTCATATCTTGTGATGTTGATCTATGAAGTACACTAAATAATAAGCCCGAAGGTGTTACACTTGACTAACTTGAATATCCAAAAAACACACCTAAATCACCTTTAGGTTTCAATTTACCATGGTCGTCTCGATCATTTACGAGATAACACATTACAAACCAAATACAATGATTAGTTATTTAACATCCGGTTTCGACATTTGTAAATAGATGATGGTATAGAGATTTGCGAACTTGTTTTTATGGATTAGAACGGTTTATGTGTGAAACACGTTGTGGCAAACAACCATCATACCCAAATGAAATAGTAGTAGTTTTGCTGAGGTAACATTATTCGAGCACTGCCATTAGAGTATGATTCTGCCGTTTAACGACATCATTCTGTTTTGGACAGTAAGCTACTAAACTCTGATAAGTGATGCCTATTAGAGGATAAATAGGCCCAAGCCCGGTTTATGGGTCTAGGGTATCTAAGGTTTTACCGTTATAAATGGTGGATTAGTAATACATAACACTAATGGGATAGTACAATGTCCTACATTTATCAGAGCGAGTCCTGATCCCTCAGAACTATAGAATCACAACAAGACCTAAATGGCTAAGTTGAGCCTCCGCCTTTATGCTACCTCTTCAAACCCTAACCACCATCCTTTAACCTATTCAAAGAAAAGAAAAGAAAACTCTAGTCACTTTAATTTCCACTGCTTGATTTTCTATTTTTATTGTTGGCTATTTGCTACTTTACTGCTATCCTACCACAACATGCAATCTCATGCAATAATTAAACACGCCGTGTAATGCAATGTAACTCTCTAGTCCAACTGAAGAAGAAAAAAAGTACGCTTTGTATTTATTTTTGTTGCTATACTTTTTATGTTGCCGATGAAGATTAATCTCCATTTGTTGTCAGAGGTCGTCATCAAAATTAAATATTTGCTTTGTTATCGCTTCATTTTTCTCCTTGTTTTGTTTTTTACTTTTGTTGTTGTTGTTGCTTGAAGAATTGTTTCCGCTAGCTATAGGATTTCTTCATTAACAAAATATTTATAACATTAATGTTTATGTTTTACTTCAGTTAGAGCTTTCATGATTTCATCGCTCGGACTGAGGGGGAGTATTAGGTAATAGGTTGGTTGGCCCAAGCCCAACTTATAGGTTTGGATCCATTCAGATTTAGGGTTTCTCAATGTATTGCAGTCTATAAATAGTGGCTAAATAATGTATCAGATTAGGGTTCCATCTTAGTGCCCATAAACTCACCTGCCGTCAAAAAAACTCCACCCTGAAACCACCAATGGATTCAAAGCTTCAGTACCAGTAACGAGGTAATACATCACAAAATCATTAATATTCAAACCGAGAATTGGAAGCCTCTTCATACGTGTGTACGTAGTATCCATAACATTACCAACAACTTCCTCTACATTAACCACAAATCTAATGGGACTCGCACTTCCAATAACTGTTATACATATCAACTGCATATTCCTAGTTACATGGTTCTTCTTCCCCTTATACATCATCATCTGTTCTTTTTTTTCTTAATAAAATTAGGGTAATTTTAGGTATAGAGTTTGATGATCGTACGATAGTTTTTAGTGGTAAATAGGATCGACTGTTATGGTGTAGTGTTTAATTTTAGGGTTTGGTCTATGATACCATGTTAGACATTAAATAAACCCCTTGGTGTTATGCATTATCAATCCACCATTTATAACGGTAAAACCCTAGATACCCTAGACCCACTAATGACATCAAATAACGTTTATTTTATAGCATTATTTATCCCATGTAATTAACTTATTTTGTATAATTATTGCAAAGAATTATTACTTAATCGTTTATATTTAAGAATTGCAGTCATTACGGAGTACTTGGTGAATATTAGCAAAAGGCGCACATTATGGAGCTTAAACGAAGATATTTTGAAGATTAACTATTCTGACAACCAATACGCCGTATCCATCAAGACAATAAAACTGCGTATCCGTGCCCCCTGCACATCTCCAAATACCACATAAGGAAACTTGATTAATACTGCCGTGATCCAGCGAAGACCAATTACTCCGATTGTGTGATTAATAGTATGTGAATATCCGGAAGATAATAAACGTGGTCCCGCAACTCCAAAGAAAATCCAATACGTCTAATCCAAAACCCTTGGATACCCGTATCGACACCGACTCCAGACCATATAAATACATAAACTCAAAATTGAGTATTAAGTGTGCTAAAAAAAAATTCATATATTCTGGCGATACCTAAAGCACAAAAGTCGATTTTCAAGGAGAAAAGAGCAGAATAGAGGTCTTGCAACACATTCCCAATCCCATAGAAAGACAACGTGTATTTCTTATACTTTTGTAATCGTGCAGTTTTTGTATCATTCGTTAAACCGTCGGTATTTTTACCTTGGCTAATCCATTACATCATGTATTAATTATAGAGTTTGAAGCTAATACCTTTGTTATCATATCATTATTAATGAAGATCTGAATGTTAGGTTTTGTTTATACTCAATTGCTTAATTTATCGTCGTATGCTTGTTTATGTTTATCAATTTATACTTGTTTATGTACTTTTATATGCGACCTATCATTCAACTGGATCTAGTGATACGGACCAAGTAATATAGATATTGGGATAGCTCTCCATATAGTAATTTATACCTCTAGAATCAAAGGATCACAAATATTGTTCTTCTAAATCTGTGCTAAGGATACACTTCTGGCTTAACTAGTTAATCGTATATTGCCCATATTGGTTATTGAACTGGTTGACTAGTAGGTGAATCTAGATAATTCAACAAATAATGTTCTGATCTCATTAGATAGTTGGAGAAGTGGACTCCTAGTGTATAAATTGCCATTAAGCAGTAAGTGGGTAAAGTCTTTATGAGTTAGGGTTTAAGAAGATCGCCATTGCTTTAATCTCTAAGATAGATTAAAATCAGCAAATAAGGATGCTTTATGTGGATACTTTAATTGTGACAGAATTAATGTGTCTAGGTCTTAAGATGAAATCCCGCCTAAGTCTAAGAATGATATGCCTCTTCGAGATAAGTAATCATTGCACTGAATAAACAAACCAACTTATAATCGGATTAATGATGGCTAATACAGTTTTCTATCATAAGGCTTGACCACTCTTCTATCTTCTATTGATTTGCTTGTGTGGGTTAAATTCTGATATGTGAGAAATCACATATCCTTTTTATACCAAAAATGGCCCTAAAATGATCAAATATGGCAAGATTAGCTTGTAAATTGCTGTGTTTTTGATCATTTATAATGTGTAGGTACGATAATCAAAAATCACAAGAAATGTCAAAACCGCGACAAACACGGACACGGAAACGGAAAGAGCGCACAAGAGCTGGGAGTTTCTAGCAAAGGTCAACAAAGTCAATCTTGGTCAAAACTTGGTCAACCACAAAAAGACAAAACCTTCAAAATACCAAAAATATCCTTAAAATTAACACAATTTCACCAAAAGTCCTAAAAACCCTAACACTGTTAGTCCATAACTAACGGTTGTTAAAAATGTTTTTATTACCCTTTTAAATATTACCCGAACCCTTAAACCCATCACCAGCCCAATTTAATAAAAACCCGGGCCCAAGTCAAACATCCCCTTTTTTAAACCCTCAGTCAACTCAAATGAATAAGAAAAGGGGGTGGGAAAAACAGTTTTACTGTTTACCCGTCTTCCCCAATTTACCATCTTCAATATTGCTCGATTAAAATGCAATTAACCTTTTCTAGAAGTAATCCAACATGGCCAAAAGATGCTTAGTGCTAAGCTTACATCTCAGCAACAAGAAGCGTCATCAAACGCTTGTGATTGGCTACACGGGCTCAAGGGGTTGACACGCGGGATATCAAACTAACACATCAAGAAGGGAAATTTACACTAAAAACAAGCCAAAAGAAGCACAAGGCCTCTGACACAAGGATTGCCACGCTGGCAATCCGTGTGCTCACTTATTGATCCAACGGCTAAGAAAAGGGATCCAATGATTGCAAGGAATGAATGGTCAAGATCAGAGCAAGCAGGAGCGTGTGTTGAAGACTAGAAGCTTCTCTCTTGCTCTATAAATAGAGAGTCTGCCTTACTCATATAGGAGCATCTTTTTACTTTTCCAGCTTTTTAGTGTAGCTTAGTATAGCTTTTAGTAATTGTTCTTAGCTTATGTAATTTTCAGTTAATGTAATCTCAATTCCAAGCTTTGTACTCATTTTCTAGATTAATAAAAGTTCAAATTTACTTATCCTTGCAATTGTCTTTTCAAACTTTTACTTTTATGCAAAAATGGTCAAATAAGCTTTTACTGTTTTATAAGCTCTCATACTTTTACATAAGCTCAAATCTATTCTTAAGCTGGTTATTTACTCAACTAAGCTCTCTAAAGCTTAGTTGAATTTATTATACTCAAATCCTCTCATAAATTACCACAGCTTTCATGGAAGGGAAGCCAATAAGGGATGGGCTTCCAGGACCACACCAGCTTATCCTAGGATAAGCTGGAGCTTGTTGATCAGCTCTTGGAGCATTAATAAGCCTTGTTTAAGCAGAGGCTATTGTAAGTTGTCATTTTCCTTTTTATAGCTTAATTATGCATTTAGCTTAAATAGTGCTTTGTACTTGCTTATTTATGTTTAAGGTAGCTTATTGTAGCTTATATTAGTAGGTTAATGCTTAATATTGTCATTTAATAGCTTAGATCTTAGTCTGCTAGTTATCATTTCTACTTATTCATTTATACTTATTCAGTAGTTTAAATTTGCTTATTATGTTTGTTAAAAGTTTTTTGATATTTGGTATTTGATCTTTGTTCTCTAAATCTCATCATTATAAGCTAAAAATGAGTTTTAACTTTTTAAAGGAGTGTTTGGGACAGGACAATATTAACCAAGTTAATACTGTCAGGATCCTTTTGGTCATTTAGTTTGGTTAATAACTTCATTTTCATAGTTTATAAGTTGGATTTATGGTTCTTTGTAGGAATAATTCAAGTTTTTATAGCTTAGTAAATAGAGGCTTTAACCTGTTAGCATAAGTTTTAGGTTCTAAGTTTTTTTTAAATCTGTTCTAGTCAATGTAATTACTTTTATTGCTCTTGATTTGCTTGATTAAAGTGGTAGGAATCAAAAGATTTAGGCCTGCATTTGTTAGAATTAAATTTAGTTCATTTTTATGTCAACTGCATCAGATAAGTAAAACAGACAAAAGGACTTTTTCAATCTTAATTTTCAGTGGGTTAGAGTAGTTATTAGGCCTTAATTTTTAGTATTCAAATAGTTTGTAGGTAAGATTCAATTTATTTCAGCTTATTTTGCTTTTAAAAGTTCATTAAGTCATCTGTTTTTAAGCTTAAAATTAGCTTTTTGTCTTTTCATTCAAAAACCAAAAGTTCACTCAGCATGTACTGAGTAAACAAGTTGTTTTCAAATAGCTTTTTCTTTGTCCATTTGCTTTTCAAAATAGTTTTTAAGACCTGTTTCTAGTAGATTTTTGGTCAAGGTTTAAAGTAGTATAAGCTGAATTGTCATAAGGATCCATTAGCTTATCTTAAAATAAGCTTAAAGTTGCCTCTAGGGACTGTTTGGTTAACAGTTGTATCACAATGCTTATTTGAGATTTTTAGCTTATTGTCATAAGTTTTTGTTCAGTTTCTGTCTTAACTAGCTTATTAGGTTAATATTAAGCTGTTTGTAGCTTATTAGGTCCAGGATTTAGCTTATTAGTCCTTTCATAGAAAAACCAAAAACATTAAAAATCAGCGTAAGTAGCTTTTTCATTGAGCTTTTTCACTGCTTAATTGAATTTCAAAATGTCTTTTGTTTGTTGTTTCAAGTAGCTTATTGGCCAATCTTTCAAGGTTTTCAAGTCAGAAAACCACAAGGATCCATTTGCTTATAGTAAATTAGGCCTATACTAGGGCTAAATAAGCAATATCTATCCTAAGACTAACCTAATAAGTCAATGTGGACAGAAATAAGCTCAAGAGACAAGCCATAAGCTGAAAAATCACAATAAGCTCTTAAGCAAACTTTGAAACCAAACAGTCCTAATGACAATTTTTTGAGCTTAAAATTAAGCAATGAAATAAGCACTTTATGAAATGAAACTTATATTTTCTTAAAACTTGACTCAAAGACTACTAGAAAATGTTTTTTGAAAAGTCTTTTGAAAACTAGAGCTTATGGAAAAAGCTTTTGAAAACAACTGTTTAGACAATGTAAGCTGATTATAGAAAAAGAAGAAAAGCTATTTATGAGCTTAAATTCAGATGATCAAAAGAGCTTTATGTTGAAAACAAACTTAAAACAGATAAACTACTATCTTAAATCTACTTGAATGCTAAAATTCAGACCCTAACTACTAGATTTACTTGCTGAAATTTATGATTCAGAAAATGCGGGATGTTTGTAATTTAAGCTGCTGATGCAATTGACATGTAAATGAACCAAACTTTAAAACCTTTAAGTGCAGACTAAAGAACTTGATTCTAATTGATTCAAAACAACTAATTAAGTGCAATTTTAACAAAAATGACAACTAGAAAGCAAATAAGCTAAAAATGCTAACTACACTTAAACTATTGCTAACTGATTCAAATTATAAACTAGAAATCCTAAGAAAACTTGATTTAACTCAGCAAACTACTTAGAATTCAAACTCTCAAGCCTACAAATGATCAATAAATTCAGTTTAAAGAGCCTAAAGAGCCACAAGCAGTACTAACTCTTGGTTAGTGTTGGATGTTAGAAAAAGACTCGGTCACCCAATGTATTTAACTGTTTATTAATAGCTCGTAGTTAATAGTTTATCGTATGACTTTCGGTAATTAACTGGGTACTAATACCCGATATATTGTAAGAACTATATATATACCTCTTCCAACTTTGGAAGAGGTAGCTAGTCATTATTCATTTTCCATTTAAACACACTTGTTTCTCTCTCTAGAAACTAGCCAAGTCCAAGAATCGACCCCGTGTTATGATATATGATATACCACAATTGGTATCAGAGCTAATGGGATGATTAGATTGTGTGTATGTGCGATTTCTTTCTTGATTTAGATAAAAAAGAGTGCTTTTTAAGGTTTGCAACTCGTTTTTCTTAATTCTCCAGATTTTGATGTT